>JAZGTJ010009262.1:0-19625 GCA_036877575.1 Botia almorhae | reverse complement strand
GATGCATATGATGGTATCTTGATAGTTATACACAAGACCATTTTAACAGCTAAAAAGGGAAAAACACACGTGTTGAAGTATTCCTATTAAAAGTATGGAATGGTTTGTCCATTTTTCTAAATAGCAATTTAACTTCGAAAAAAAATGCTACTATTGGTATTAGGCTAAAAGGCAAAAAAATAGAAGTGCTGAACAGTGACCTGACATTGGGGTTTGAGGAATCTAGTGGGTGTAATGCAGGTTGTGCACTAAATAAACAGGTTTCCCTTGCCCTGTAACCTATTCCGCAAGTGCAGTGTGATTCTGCGCACACAAGTTGGCACAGATGCAGAATTTATAGTTACGGGGCTGCAGTGTCAGGCCTGAGGTATGCTGGTGGGAGTTGAGGAATTCTCCATGTATTTCACTCATTAGTTGAGATATGGGAGCTATGCTGAATGTGCTCTCCTGCCAAGAAGAGATCCATTCTGAGGGTTAGATCCATATGGACCAGTAGTACATACAAAACTATGATTGTGAAACAGTGGGAGATGTATATTTACACTGTTTTCTCATTTTGTGCTGTATATCGTAATCAGGAAGTGTAATGCCATTTAAAATGAAGTCAGGCAGTCCATTCTATTAGTTTCAACTAAATTAATGAGGCATTAGCATTAACTGGCTATCTAGAAATGGTTATATAACCTGTATAAATCATTTTTAAATTCTTTTAAAAAATGATGGCAATATTTTTGAAAAATATTTTGGGCAATATTAAGTAACATGGCAATATTTATCATGATATGAAAAGCATGCATGAAATTTACAACCAAATATCAGTATAAATGTATCAAAATGTATTATTGTTATAACAGTCCAATTCTGTTTTAACAGTAACAAATGTTAACAAATTTTTGTCCAATTCACAGCCCAGATATGTCCTCAGAGCGCCCCCGGACAAACAGGAACTCCATGATCGCCCTGGACCATCAGAAAGTGGACTATTTCTGCCCCCAGTAGTATTTATCAGGTAGGTTGAAAAAAAAAACATTCTCTGCCTTTTGTCAGTGAAAGAAATTTGCAAATATAGTTATTGTGGGTCAGAAATGGACACTAAATGTTTAACCATCTGCATGATATCTGACCAGTAGAATATGTTGCTAGCAATGCCAAGGTCATGGGTTTGATGACCAGAAAACACATGATGATGATGATATGAGGAGATTTAATTCATAACTGACAATACTGGACAAAACTGTAGAGGAAGCAGTTAACAAAAAAACAAGTTATAGGCAAAGAAAGGTCAAATTTAAACAGTGGCACCTGAGGGATAAAATTGGAGACCTTAATGTTCGTCACATGACTACTCAGATTTTTATAACGTTTTACTATTGATTTTGATGGGCAGAAGAAGAAAGGGTCAAAGCAGAAAAAAATGAACAGTGCTTTGTTCCTGTTGATGTCCAGATTGCAGAGGACAGTTCCTGTGCAATGTCTGTCTCAGGCCAATTGTTGTTTCAGCACAGTTTAGACAGTAGAGCTTTATCTCTCTGCTGTGTTATTTCATTGCAGCTGATATCATCCACACAGTGAATGAACAACATGTTAACTTAGCTTTTGTTATTTCATCAGACAGATGGCCTCCTATGGAGCAGTTTTTTGCAAAAGGACAAAGTGAGACTTGCAGTCCAACCTGAGGATACAAAGTGGATGAAAAATGCATGAGACAAAGATGAGAAAATGAATGGAATCTGTGTAACGGTGAATAAAAGTTGGTGTTGCTTGTACATAATACTGGAAGAGATGTTTATATGTTGATGGAAGTGTTACGTTGACCTGTCTATGGAGTTTTAATATGTCTTTGATTCATACTGTATGTATAAATCACTCATTAGATCTATCATTTATCAATGAGGACCAAAGACCACACAAACATGCATTTCAAAATAATGGTATATTTTAATAAGAATGTATTATGTATGTATTATGTATTATGTAATGTCTAATGTATTTTTTTACATTAACAATTTACAAAATATCTGTAATGAACTCAAATGATAACAAACGTTGAATATGCATGCTATTTCTATTTCTTGAAGAATTTGTAACTTTTGTACTGCTGTCATAAGAATTGCCATGTGTATGTAAATATACACATATGTAACAAATATGTGAATCCACAAGGCATAAAACGCATGTATGGATGAGAATGGAAGAGGGAAACTCTCGCACCTGAATTTCTGTGTCTTCAGACAAACATATGGCTCTAATGATGGGCCTTATGATAACTTATGGCCATTCTGTACGCAGCTCAACTGTCTGATGTTATATAATTCTTGTGACCTTTCTCCACAATGAAAGTTAAGAAATGTATATGAACCTAAAAATCCTTAACTACGAATTTTTAAAAGATTCCTATGGGTCTGCAAAATATCTAAGACAAAATTGTAGTCCTAATTAAAAGTATGTAAGTTTGCTGGCTAAATAGTTTGGTTTAAAGGGGCCGTGTCCTTGATATAAAAGTATATTCAGTACTAAAAGCATAGTGAAAACATATTTTTCGCCCCAGCAATTTTTAACTGAGCTGTAAAATGGTTTGGCTCTAAACTTCAGTAACAACAACTTTTTGAAAGTGTAACAGGGGAAGAATTATGTAAAAAATATGATATGACCACTTTAAATTTGATGTTATTAGGTGTGGTTAATCCACAGTTGTGTTAAACTTAAAAGTTTAGCAGTGACATGGAAATGTATTAAAGACAAAGTGGCTTACAGCATAAACTGTCTTTCAATGCTTGACATTTTGTTTTTTGCAGCAGTCACTTTCTGTGTTCTGTTGAGTAAACAGTGTGCAAAAATGAATGAGTGCCGCCTGTCTTCTTAAGGACAGAAGATTTGTATTGTAGCGTACCAAATCGACAGAATAATTCAATATGCATATTGCATTATGCATAGTTATTTTTAATAAATAAAATTTATTTTGTTTAACTGACTTAAATGTGCATTTTATTAGTGATAATCTGGAATTATAATAATGTGGAATAATAAAAAACAGACATCAATTTATTTAGTGCAAATAAAGACACTTACTAATCTGTCTGTGAATTACCACAAAGCTTGAAAGTATTGGACATTCACACTGTACAATTTAAGTCTGAGCTGAAAGGAACAGAGATGTACCTGCTGTTCTCTAGACTAAAAACATGTCTCAAAGGTGCCAGTATCTGACCTTGAACAAAACAAGATAATTATTATGACAAGATAAAACTGGCAACAAATAGCTTACAATGGACACTGATATAAAGCATAAGGCAGTACACTTTAAACATATGAGTCAATATTTAGAATTATAAATAATTATATGCAGTTATATAGTTGTCAGGTCATTGAGAGTTGATAGAATGACAGCAAATATAAGCACCCATCTTTGTATCTCGGGTTTCTCTTTGGCTTTTAAAGGCCACACACATCTATGCAGTTCAACACTTAAAACTGGTGATGGATAAATTCAAGACACTGCTACACAAATAACTGGTTTAAATGTGATTATTCCTAAACACGTGTGCACCCAGTGTGTAGTGTGCAGTGTGTCACTTTGGTACACTTGTCCATGCTTAATATTACCGCCTCTCACTGGTAAGTCATGGTAATGCATGTTCTTGGCCATTTTAGGTTCTAAGTCAGGGGTGTCCAAACTCTGTTCTGGAGGGCCACTGTCCTGGAGTTAAACTCCAGCTTGCCTCAACACACCTGCCTGGAAGCTTTTTAGACTGCCTCCTAAGACCTTGATTATCTGGTTTAGGTGTTTAATTGGGGTTGTAGCTAAAAGTTGCAGGACATTGGCCCTCCAGGAGTAGATTTGGACACCCCATCCTAACCCAAATTCACATTATATGTGTGAAAATTGTACCATCAGGTTTCCTCCCTTTTTATTTAATTAATGTCCAGGAATGGACAAACAACATTGTGTATTTAAATATGCTCCTTAGGGTAACCTTTTATTCAGTCTACTTATATAAACAAAATGTAGGTCAATCAATGCCGTGGGGGCAGTTTATTACACATTTTTATGAGAGCTGCTTTATGAATATGAGGAAAATACAAACCACATTTTTGTACCCTCAGAGGTCCACTGGGGCAAGAAGGGGCGGTTTAAGGGTGCATTCCAGCAGCTCCAACACAATAGTCATAAAATATGTTATAAAACACTCTGCATCTATAGATACAGACAAAGAGCAGAGGTGAGATACTTTGGAATGTGTAATGATCTTTGATGATTTATGGGAATACAGGCGCTCCAGTGAAGCAAAACTTGGGCACTATTGGTTTCCTTTTTTCGTGCTTTTCTTTAATACTGAGGACATGCAAAAGTAGGTCAAAGCAGGTGACTGAGTCTGTGGCATTATGGAAAAAACTCTTACAGCAGTTTTCAAAATGTATTCCATGAGAAATTCCACATACATTAGAGATGTTATGTCATTAGAAACAAGACAATTACTACAATTAAAATAAATTTAGGCTAAAAATGTAACACTCTGGTATGTACAGTAGGGCTAATTCTAGCAGCTTCAAAGTGTTGACTATTCACAAAACCTGTGAAGAACATGTCTGGCACATATTTCTTAGCTGAGTCAAGAGAAGGAAATATATAATGAGCAATTTAAAACGTCATTAATTATTCCAGTTACTGTTGTTAAAGTTTTTACAGTTACAGTGAAATTTTTTTTTAAAACTTTTATTTTAAAAACTAAATGTATCCTTTTTAATAGGTTAAAAAACTGTATAATAGCAATCTAAGAATCACCATTTAGACCTATTTGAATAAAAATAATGTTGCAATGCAAAAAATCATACTGGCCTCAAAATAGTCTTTATATTCTTTAGGCAAAATATAATTCTGTTCTTCATGTGTCTAAATGTTCTTCATTCTTTTGATTTTAGCGTTAATGTGACATTGACAAACTCATGCAGGGTTCTGTCAGTGTATTGAAGAAGGTAAATGGTTTGCCCATGCAGGGGACCCGACTGACTTTCAGATGTTTCTTAAGAGTCATTTCCTCCGGTGCAGGAGATTATGATTTGCTCATTGAGTCATACTGTGATTAATAGACTACTAAAGGGCAGAATGGTAGAAATAGGACATACTTGATGTATTGCTATGACAACAGCTCACCCCTACCTCTTGGCATTTCCTTAGTTATGGCTGTCCAGCTGAATAAATTCTCTAAAAATGTCACAAGCTTCTTCTTCTTTAGGCTTTTACTGTCCCAAAACATCAACACACATGCTGGAGCCTCTTCTGGCACTTCATAAAGGGAACAGGTATGCTTCTTCTACAGCACATGGCTTGTATTTAAAAGGTCATATGTACATTTTTATCTAAATCACTGATGATTCATATCACAGATTATCTGAAAATTCAAATCCTCCTAAAACACTATTAAGAGCCTAAACATAAATATAAATAAAGCCTATATTTTGGACAATTTTGGACTATGTTACTGTGACAAATCTAAATACATTGGAATTTGGAGAACATCTCCTTCATAAAAATGTCACAAAAATATATCTCAACAGCCCTAAGTCTAATTTTCTTCATGGAAAATAGCATTTCTTTTTTACCTTTTAATGTGAATTGTGACCTGCACATGCAATGGTGATATTCACTTAGATATTACTTGGACAAATCTGTTGTTTATTGTGAGCTGTAGTTTCCTTAGTTAACAAACGATTAACTTGTTAGGGAAATGATGATGAAATGATATGACATTGCTACTATCTGTATCAGTCTGTGCCTATAAATCTGCAGACGATCATCCTAATGTTACATTACACACCACTGCACTACAGCTGTCGCTAGAAAACCACACAAGCTGTAAAACACGCATGCAGTGCTCACAGACATACAGCTGTCATTGATTTGTACTGTTTTTATAAATTATTTCAGGTAGTACAAATGTATAAACATTTGTGCCGCTGATCTTTTTAACCACTTTGTGTTTGTGATTGCACATCTTTACCAGTAGAGGTCAATGTTGTTTCACTTGTCAATAGTGGACCCACGAACTACCCATAATTGGTTACAAAACTTAACATGACATTGAATTATTATTGGATATAGACAAACTATACGAAAAGTACATTAAATATTGAAAGACATGTTTCATTCCAATACTTTTAGGAAAAATCAAATTCAAAAAGCAATGCTTTAAACAAAATGTAGAAAATGTATACACAAAGCTTTTTTAAACACATTTGAACATACATTTGGGCAATATTGTTCTGAATATGGAAATGTGATTGTTACGGTATCATAATTACCTTCACTATGAGCTCTGCCTCTGCGTAACACCAATAGCAACGGGAAGTATGCCGGAATCCTCAGTATTTAAAATTCAAAGATAAAAAAAAATAAAAAATACAAATTCATACAGAACTATAAATCAGGCGGCTCTTTTCAAGATTATGCAATAGGTAGGTATTATTTCCTCAGGGTTACGACACCCGAGTAAACTATTTTTGCAGTTGCTGTTAGTATATCGTAGGCAAACGAACATATGGGTTATTTTTAACAGTTATTTGTTATTGTTTTAACAGTTAATAAGTAGATACTTAATCTAATCTTAAACGTACTTAATCTAATTTAATAAGTTTTGTTAAAGTACACAATATTAGATGCAGGGAATGACTGTTGCACAATGCTTCAACATCCACACTGAGGTAATATTGAGACTTTCCCAGAATCCTTCTTCAATCACTTCATATGAGATTGTCTTTGAGCCTGTAATGTTGGCTGGCTTCATTTTGTTTTTTGTTCACAGCCAAACAGGTCAGAAAAGTGGTCTGAAAATATGTTGTTGAAAACAAAATAATGCTCAGCACAACAGGCTCTGAGAAATGGCTCAGAAGTATTTATCCCAGACCGACAATTCATCTGGAGGTTCTTCAAGCTCAGGGGAAACATGTCAAAGTGACTGTGATCCAGAGGCCCTTTCAGCTAGGAAAACATGATAGAACAGAAGAAAATACAGTAAGTATGGAAGAACAAGCCTCTATTCAACATATTTAACAACGTGTCAATCAGCCTCATCAGTCATCTAAGGAGTAAGACGTGGCATTTAGTGTTAACATTGTTTTGTTGACATCAAATTTTTTTATATTAAATTACAGTTCATGATATTTAAATAACATAACTGGGTACATTTTTTAACAAGTAATTAGTCATTTTTACCAGAATGCATCTGTTTAGTTTTTCACCTGTGTGACTTCCTCATGGAGCAGACATTTATATTGACTTTTGGGTTTCAGCAACAAAGGCTGAGTGGTTATATCTTGTATCTTCACTGTGTATAATTTCTTTAAATGCAGAAGATAGAACAGTCAGTCATCGCTCATCTGATCACACATTGTTATCTGAACATGCATATTCATGGCTGTATGAAGAGTATTGCACCTTCATTTACATAATGCTCTGAACATAATTTAGTGACACAATACAAATGACATTGAGTTCTTGTGTGCTTTGTGTGTACGTTGCCTGAATTACTAACCCTTGTGTGATATGAATACTCAAGACATAATTAATATGACAACAACAGCTTTCCAGCAAACATACGCCTATGTATTAATTAAACTGTTACTTAAAACATTAACATTTATATATTTTATAATGTTATATTTTAACATATTACATTTTTGTTTTTTTGCCAAATTCACTTTACTATATAAAGGCCTTATATTTGCATGCTGAGAGCAACTGTTTTGTTTTGTTTCATCATCAAATCTTTTAAGATAAAAAATTTAATTGTGGCAGACAGCAGATTGATACCCCCATATGTTATCCACATATATACATCAATTTTGATACACAATGTACTGCCTGCCTAACTGTCATGTAAAATCATGTGAGTTCAGACAACACCTTTATATCTCAATGGACATCACATGGCTTCAATGTTGTGCTACAATATGCATCAAATTTATGCAGGCAGCTAGAATAACAGTCTTTGTGTACTGAGAGCAACAGGGCCGACTGTCTGGTCAAGCATGTAGAGAAAAGTATACTGGCAACTCATAAGAGCGGCCAATATGCCAGAATAATTCCCAATACTGAATTGCTGGTACTGTGTATTGGTAAGTAACGGTTCATTTTAAGAACTGTATTGTAGTCTTTGCCACTCAGGCCCAGTGGTATAGCATGCTGTCTGTAGCTTCAACTCTCTGTGGAAGACGACAGCTGCGTCTCTCATTTTGGCCACTAATTGCTCCCCCTGTGATTGCACACTGAGGTTAATTTGGCAGTCTGGTTCAGGAAACCACTGTGCTGTGACTTACAAAGGAGAGACAGACAGCAAAACAATAGGCTACCTGTGATCAGACACCTGACTCAGTGTACTCCTTGGTGGGTCTGATGTTCATTAGTGAAGATAAATGAAACAGTTAACACTGTACATTTTTGGACTAATTTGTGAACATACAAAGTTATGAACAATTTCATCATGACAGCAATCGCACAGTGAGACTGTGTTACAACACTAAACCTATCTAAAGACTGATTTCATTGCTGTAACATTTTAAACATTAAAGTAGTAACTCAAAAAAGTCATTTAAAAACCCTATTGTCATTGTCATAACCTGTTTGCTGTCATTTTTCTATGAAACATAAAATAAGAAATTTTGAAGGGTCACTCTTTGCCAGCAACCAATTTAAGTGATGACAACTATAATTTCACCACAATAACTGTAAAAATTGCAATAAAAGTATGACTATAAACAGAAGTAAAGATTTGAGATGACAGGGGGGTTTTAAGCTATTCATATTCGTTGATCTACTTGTGTTTCTTGATGTCAATAATGCCATTCTTATTTCCAAGCCGTTCTGCTGGATTGAGTCTGAAGACAGAGGGAAGTGAGAGAGTCTGACTGTTCTTATACGGGCCCAGCAAGAGAGAAGAGCATATAAATACAAACATACATACAGGTACACATGGATATTTAAGCATATACTGTACATCAAATGATGTGATTAAACATTAGTCAGTAAATGGCAGTGATTTGTGATGACTTTGATAAATATGCATTAGAATAAGAGAGACATACTTGCAGAGCCTATGTATAAGATCCTCTGGGCGCTTGCTGATCCTTCTGGGAATGTCTACCTTCTCAATGCCATGGAGAACCATAGTGTAGATCCTGACTGGATCAGAGCCTGTGAATGGAGGGCTGACAATGGTGGGAGGGTATTACGTTTCAGAAAACTTACCATTAAAATGATGAGATGAGCCACTAAAATAAACAAATTAAGTAACATGAGGCATAAGTATTTTCTAGGATAACACATTTTGTATGCCAGACAATATCTAAAAAAATGTTTAAAAATTTAATAATTTAAAAAAAATAAAAATTATTTTGTGAACTGGAGCTGCTAAAACAAGCAAAGTCATAGGAATGCACAGTGAACTCAGCAGTGTATATTACATAGCACCATTCTTCATACTCTGTTGCCATGGTAATGCTTACTGAAGCCTATGGAGCATGTTCCGGAGGCTATGGAGCATGCTCTGAGAGCCAACAAAGGTTAAACAGTAACACTAGAAGACAATTTGCTCTGGTCACAAGTGCTCTGTCCTTTACAATACAGGAGAAAAACATGGTGTACAGCGTTTGCCAGCAGCACATGAAAGGCTGTGCCAGTTCAGCTACACTGATTCCATGAAGGTCTGGAAATCCTTTGCCCTTCGAGGGTGAAGTGGAAGGAATTGGTCCAGATGGAATTGGTACAAAATATGATTGGTCAATAACAGGTTTCATAAGCATTCCCTTCAGCTGCCATTGCTCAAACAAACAGAGTCACAGCATTGACACTGGAGTTCCTTCACAGATAGAGTAACTGTTCATGTATATCACATGGGACTCTACTTTAATATACAAATGCTCATAACGGTTATAGTCTGTAAATGGCATTTTGTGATTTGTTCTGTTAGTTTATATTGACAAGTGGTTATCAGTAAGATTAACATCATTTTTAGGCAAGTGCCCACCATCTATTGTCATGATGGATTATTAACATTGTCCTGTGTACAGTGTTTTTGATCCTGGGATAAAAAAAACAAAGAATAAACACTTCCCCTTTAAACAATTGCCAGCAAATCAGGAGCTTAAAGATAAAGATGCCCAAAGACCAACAGTCAGCTTTTCTAAATATTGTGTAGAATAAGTGTTTATTTCAGTAAAAAAAAAATTGCACATTACATTTGCTGTCATAAAAATGTAAAATATATCAGGTATCAACACTAGCTTTTATCAAGCACTAATGCATCCAGTACTGTATGTAAATGACCATTTTGACATAGCCTTGCTCCATCCAGCAGAAGATTCTGTAAATAATGCCTGTTCTGCGCAGATAATCAAAAGCCTCCAGCACACATCCAGGGCAGATTTGGTTGGTTGCCTCACCAAAGCAGCTCCCAATTTAAATAAAAACATCACAACAACCTCATTTAAGAGATTAAAATTTTTCTTTAATTTTATTTGCATATTCTACATTTATTAGCAGTTGAGCTATGTCATCTAATCATTCAGCAATAATTAGTAATGACTGTGTATGCGCTGAATTCATGTTTATCAAAGAGAGCGGGTTATAATAGGTTTAGTGCAGTACAAAAACAACCTACACTCACATGTCACTCAGTATGTAAATGTACATATTGTCACAGAACATCCAGAATAATCTGAAACACACACACAAGGACAGCCTAACAAACTGAATTAGACTTATTTCTCACAAAAGCCTGTAAAGCCTATAATAGTTCATGAATTAATTAACAAATGATTATCAAATAATGGAGATATCCATTATACCCAGTTATGTAATATAGTCATGTTAACATGACTATATCACATAACTGGGTATAATAAACATTTAACAGTTTAAGCATTTAAAAGAGTGTTCAGGTGCCTGTATCTCACTGGTGGAGTGATGCTGTAAAGTGTTCAGGGGGCCCTTAAGATGACTTAAAATTCATTCAAAACCATTTAATTAAGCTAAAGCAACTAAAAACCAAGATATTTCTTAGTGTTTGGTTATTTTTATAAAGGACCACTACAGTAAAGTATGTAAGATTGTGTTAATCTGCTGCATGTTCAATATCTAGCCCTCAAAACCATCCTGCAAGATGGTAATTGCGATCTGCACAATGGTTAGGCTGATTTGCATAAATCTCTTGGTGAATTGGGTGCTAGAACAACTCATGCAGCGTGTACAAACATATGACACTCTCAGCAGTGCAATTCATTCTCCCTCCTCATTCAGAATATTCCTGCCAGCGATCATGTAAAGCTATTCTAGTCTATCATCCACAAATGCCAGAGAGAGAGCTAGAGTACACACTCAAAGCAGGGTTTCAGGTAGAGTCTGAGATTCACACGGGGAGTCTCCTGGCAACATGCAAAGCAGAGGCTCCCTTCTCTGATACAGATAGAAAGCACCTTAGCATAGCAGGACCACTGCATCCACTATAAGCCAAAGTTCTGTTATGTTGTTATGAATACAACATCTCAACAACTTCTAAAGGGTCACTGAGTTGTTACTACACTGTGGCTCCCAGTCCATTTGGAGTGTGTGTCTGCTACATGATGAATTTCAGTTTCAAAGTGGACATATCAACAATCACCTTAAATTTAGATTTAATGTATTAAGCACACTCTGACATCATTCAGCACATAGACTCTTTAATGTAAATGTAATTTTAGAGGAAAGAGATGGATAGCCTCAATTTTGGTCTTATTGAAAACTTCATGATAAAACAACATATGCTTTACACAGTTTTGGCCTTGTCTTCAACAGGTTTAAAGTTAAAGGCTTCTCTCCTGGAGTTCTAAATTCTTGAGGACACCGATGGGCTGTTTTTAAGTATTGCTAATGAAATAAAAGCAGTAAAGTTCTTATAAAACATATTATCATTGCGAATGATATTTAGGTTGAAAGATAAGCTTGTTTATGCTGACCTGACAATGAAGTTTAAATTGGCCTGCTGGAGTGTTTGTTTTCTGAATAGATGTGCTCCTGCTGCCTGGTGTCTACAATGTGCTTCTTCTTTATACACTTTAAAGCAGACACTTTATCTTTAGAAGCTCTGAGCCTGACCTGAAACATAACATACATGCAATAAACAAAAAAACATACTCTACCAACATACTCTACACTAAATAAATAATGTATATATGTATAATGCAAATACTGTATAAAAGAGATCAGCCTGGCTTATTCTATGGAACCACTGCTGTTTTGATTGTATGGACGGTATTCTTTTGTATGGGAAGGTTGAAATCTAACCAGCTCCACTCGGCCGAAGCCTCTCATGCCCAATGTAGCCACAATTTGTAGTTGCTGCCCTCTCCCTCAGCTTTCTTATTTCTGCTGCTTCAGGACCACGTTCAGACAGGGGTGACCGAGGCCTGTGGGGAAATCGATGTTTGAGAGTTACATACAGTAATGAGGTGTGTGTGTTGGGAGTTGAGGGATGGGGTCTGTGAAATGTTCTTACGCTGTGCTCTTACTCTCATCACTCAGACATACCTGCTCCACAAACTCCTTCAGATAGGCCTGCAGTTCCTCATAGGTTCCCACCACCTGGTTATAATTATTGCTGAAAGCCAGAAGACAGTGATGAAAAGTGACCGTATGTGTCAGGGAAAGAGACTATAGTATGTTGCTAGCAGGCAGCACTGATACAAAATATTGGTGTGTGCCTAGTAGGAAAATTACGGTAAACTTTAAAAAGAGCAATAAGATGCTGCTTTCTGATTGCATTTACATTGAACTGGTTAACAACTATTTTATATTTTTTATATACCAAAACTGTCTAACACGTGAACTGTCCAATTCAACACCAAAACTGTTCTTTCAAATACCAAAACTGTCACATTCAATATCAAAACTGTCCCTTTAAACACTTAAATACGCCAGCGCACCAGTAACCATGCACAAACACACGTTTGACTGTGGCAGTTCTTTTGTGGTTATAGAGGATGGCCAACTCTCCAAAGGCTGTCCCACTGCACATCTGACCCAGCAGCTCCCTATTCTGTATCACCTCTAATAAACCATTAGTGGAGAAGAGAAAAATATGAATTTTAATACAAGTTTTATGGACAGTTGAAATTTCATTTTTACAGGTAAATTCATTCACAGTTTAAGACATCACCTGTAGGCTTAGTGCCGCGTATATGTTTGAATCAAGATTTAATGTTACAATTATAATGCTATGTTTCATTATGAACTCTCTACCACAGCTAAATTCCATGCAGCAAATGGAGAAATATGATGTAAATTGTATACAAATTAGATTTTAAACAAGAATTAACCCAGCAATTTGTGAAAATTGTACTTACCACCTGTCAGTGTGCTTTGTTTTTTTCAGTACTGTCAGAAATTCAATACAGTGAGAATATTCATATGAGACCAGTGATAATTCTGGTCTCGTATGAGCGATCAGTCTGCAGGACAATTCACGCTAAAGCAGTTTACATCTAAAATGCCATGTTGTTAATGTTGTTAATATTTGTTCATATTTATAATGAAAATGATTATACAGTGTTTCTGAGAGGTGAGAAAAAGGTGAGAAATTCACATTGGGATATCATGTCAACTTTGTTTTCATTAGTGTCAAGACTCTTAACAGCCAACCATTTGCCTTGTTTAACTTTATTTTGTATTTATTTATTTGTTAGTTTATTAATTTATAAAAAAGACACTTAAAACAAAATTGGAGTTGTTACATTGCAATTATTCAATTTCTTTATCTAACTGGCAGAGTTCTGAAACTATTTAAAAAATAAAAATGACAGATTCAGTATCAGTGTCAAAATAAAAAAAACAAGAATTAACAAAACTTTAAATAACAGTCTTGTTGTCTCCAGAAACTTACACTGAATCAGTAATTATAAACTTTTACATCTTAATCCAAAGCTTTAAACAAAAAAAAGACAAGAAGGAGAAAGGTAAATGTAATCCAAAAAAGCACTTGTAGTCCAAAGGCTATGTTAGTCAGATTGTCATCTTAAATGTAATCATGCAAATGGTTGTAGTCCTTCTTGTACTTGCTGTAACAGCAGAAAAATAAATGCCCTCTTATCCATTACATAAAACTAAACTACAACAACAACAGAAAAGATACGATACAAACCATTGCATACTATATGTGTTCTTTGTATTGCAGATGATCTAAAAATCAATGTAACAGATTGAGCAGTAGGTGAACAAAGTTTGAGCCTTTGACAAAAGTCAGCAATGCTCTCATTGGCAGTGAGTGATAGAGATCAGAATGACCGAAGTATAAACTGGCATCAAAGATTATAACTGGCAAGTTTGGATAATATTCTTAACTGGACTTAACAGCAGTTTTAAAAGTATATACCACATAAAAGTTAAATACATGAATGTACAATATGGGCTACAATTGAATAAAAAATAAAAAATCCAAAGGATCCATTCTGGAGAGATATATTGTACATAAGCACTTAAAAATACCACAAAAACAAATATTTGTATCAGGGTGACACATGCTGTACTTCTTGGAGTACACTGTACAAAGAAGGCGAAAACAAGATCAAGACATTCTCAAAAGGGAATTGTTCTGTGTAGAAAATACGTAATGTACAGTACAAACATTATATACTTGTTCAAGACATGAATAAAGCCACACACTCTTTAATGTGCAAAACTACACCGAAAAAATCAACTATGCCTCGTGCATACAAGAAAAGGTAAATCACTTCATAACATACCCCAAGTTTAAATAAAGCACCTAATGCTATTATAATACAGGATAATACAGGAAATTCCTCTGTCTCTAGAACATTTTAGCATTGTTCTTTGAGAATTATGTTTTGTTGTCGTTTCAAAATGATAAAATATTTGCATAAAATTGATTGTCATTACTACCCAAAAAGAAGAGACATAAACCCTTTTTAACCTTTTTAAAATTAAGATTAATGTTATTACAATTGTCTTTTTATGTTTTGTTTGAATATTAATTAGGATGAAAAAAAACTAGTTTTTTGATAGACTAGAAGTAATTGAATCTAATTTTGCATGTTTGCAAATTTGCTTGTTTTCTGGACAACATGAAGATTTGATAACGCTATACATGTCTAGTGGGTTTATAGTATAAACAACTCTTATAAACAAGTCTGTGGATGAAAACAGGTGTCAAAAATATAAGGAATGCTTGCATTAGGTAACAAACAAAGAGGTTTTAAATAAAGAAAACCATACTAAGTGTTTCTGCATCTCAATTGGCAGACCATTGTGTTAGCAGGCAAAGATTGTAGGTTCAATTCCCGAAACACGCACTGATAAAACGTATAACTTGAATGCGCTGTAAGTTGCTTTGGATAAAAGCATCTGCCAAATGTGTAAATGTACTGTTCAAGTTTTATTATTATTATTATTATTATTATTAACCAGGTCAAATTAAAAAAATAAATTAACGGTTTGTGTAAATGAGCTATGAGCATGTGAGCATTTGATAACCTCCATATTGGACTAAAAATAACTAAAAAAATAATCGTCTGTCCAAAGCTTTTATAAAGAGCAATCATGAGTCTGTTCAGCCTTGCCTGATCATGTAGTGAATAGTTTTTAAAGCAAAAATCAGCTTTACTCCAAATCATCATAGAAATAAACAAGTTACTATAAACAAATACTTAATCTGAAGGTTAGACGTACTGAACCAACAATAAATTAAAAACTTAAATATCAGTATAAATTCATACTTTAGCTGCCCTACAGAAATTCCCAAGTGTACAGCTTTTCTTTGTGAGTACTGTAGGGTTTTCCCAACAAACTGTGACCTGTGACAAACTGTGACTGTTTGCAAAACGGTTGCAAAAGATGCAAGTATGTTATCCAATCATAGCAGTGGGCATTTACACTGAAGTCTCACAGCAGATACCCCCCTTTAAAGAGAGTGTTTAAATCAAAGGCCTAAAATAATAGCAATGCATTTCTTAATTCTGACTAATTTTTATGTAAAAGTCATTTCAGGAAACTATTATAGAAAAGCATTTCAGGAAAATATAAAATAATAAAAAAATCAAGTTAATGACCACTTTAACTTGTGTAATGCTATTGTTTTAGCAGTAGTATATTGCTATAATTTGTGTATTGTAAGTATATAAATTTAGGTATAAAGCATGGCAGTGAACTTACATTAGACGCGTGGCCATTATGTGTAATATATACATATAAAATGTGTTTGTGAGATTGCGTTCTACCTTCAACTCTCGACAGAAGGCAGTGAAAGTTTGAATCAGGAATCATCAAAGGTTTTTGTCTTTTTCTTTCTATAGTTTGTTTGGAAACGTGTGAACATTCAGGTGTTGTCTGCATGTTCAATGAGCTGCGCTGAATCCACCACTGATCACATACATCAATAATCATCACTGTAATTTTAAATAACAAGGAACAAAATGTACTAAAAAGGTTTCTTTCACATAGTGAATAACATAACAGAGAAAGAAAAGTGTGTAAAACAACAGGCTACTTCTGCATCTTTGCCTTTTCTGTGAGAACAGATTAAAGGCTTGGAGATGACAATTTTTTTGAAAGTCTAGTCAATGTGAGTCCTCTCACATCTGTCACCCCAAGGAGCTCTCCGGTACTACAGGTCAGTTGTACAGGAAAAATCCCTCAAACAGCCGCCATAAAGCAGCTCAAATCCAAAGACCTCCCAAAACTCTAAGTTTTCGTGTCTCTTTGTGAAGGAAATCGTCAGAACATGGATGGCAGTGTTACTTCTTGGCTAGCTGGAACGGGTTCTGACCCTTTCAATGACAGAAAAATAGATATTTGTACTGGACCGAGACATTTGGGTTCTGTGAATACAACATACAGTTGAGGGCGGATGTCTCAGATCACATGCATGGACACACGTTATTACTAAAGTATGAATACTCGTACCACTCGTACCTCGCATTTCAAACCCAGTGATGCAGTTTTCACACATTTAGCAGATGCAAAATATCAAGCAAAAAAACACAATGCAACATATTAACAGCCAGAGGATGTTAATTTCTTGATGTACATTTTTTATATACATCAACACGTCACCACTATGCAAACAAATGGATGAAAAGAAAAAAATAGGACAAATATCAAAGAAACAATGAAACTTTTTGTAGGAAACAGTTTGGCTGAAAAAATGACAGCCATTTATTTTCTTAAATTCCTCATGTAGGCAGCATAGCTTCTTTGACAGTATTATTGATATGTTTAAAAACTACTTGGGTAGGGTAAAAGCATTAAGGCACATGTTAGTATGAGGTATTACAGATCATTAAAGAGTTTATAGAGATGGATGATTACAAAATAAGCTTCACTCGTTACTGATTGGCAAAACAGAACACAAACAGAGCTTCTCATGGTAAGCAGCAATCATACACAATCCACTTTAATGACTTTTAACACAATGAATAAACACAAAACAAACAAAACAAAACAAAAACAAAACTGTTTTAGCTAGGGGCCTTCCTCCATGACCCTGATAATCCTGGGGATTAAATATTATTTTAACATAAATGTCATGTTTATAATATTAAATTAATTGGCTTGATTCTTCATTTGTACTGGAGTTGAGGTAAAACAGGGCATAGAAGTTAATAACAGATGCTTGACAGAGAGCAGCATTGTATGAGATAAATTACAAGACTAAAAATCATTGCCCTAAATTTGTAAAGTTAATTTATTTCTACTATTAAATGGACAAATGAATAAAGATGAAAGAAAAAAAGCTGAAAACATGTAGGACATATTTACACCAAGCCCATCCACGAAAAGCTCTGTATATGGATTATTTTGAGTGAATGACTAAATTAGTCCGTTTTTCTTAAACATCTTATTGCAATAGTAAATTTGGCTAAAATATTAGTTGCAAACATCAGACAAATATGGACACAAAACAGACTAAAATACTTGTTAAATCCTGCCACGTAAATGCTTATAATTTATGCACTGAAAGAAAAATATATCAGGTGACTTTTAATTCTACTGCATCTATAGAGTTACAAATAAGAAGTTTTGTAAACATATGCATTTACAGTGTAAGCTTATTTAGCATGGTGTGATATTTAACAAGTTCATGTTAAACTCAGAGCAAGGGATTTCCTCATAATACAAGGCCAATCTAAAATCCAGCCCCACTAATCAGTGCAGCGTGGTCTGACACATTAAAACAATGATACAATAAGTTAATAGGCACTTATTAGTTAACATAATGCACAAATATCATGCATATGCTGCCACAGTATATTTTTTCCTGGATCAAAACATTTTGACATAATGCATAGGTACAGTATAAAGTCCATTACATAAACAACATTACCGGTAATAAAAAATAAACAATCTGTACAAAAGTCCTGCCTTTTTTTGATAATTTTTTTCGTATTTTCTTTTCCATGAACAGATCAATGACAAAAGTACAAAAATAAATATTCTATTTACAAACAAACATGACATTCTGGGATTATCGTCACTGCAAAACAAGAGGCAAAGAGAGCCCACATTATTTTCAAACACAAAATATGTCAAGCAAATGGAGGTATAGAGTTGAATAATAAGTAAATAAATAATAACTGGTCAAAAAGTATTATAGCAGATTTCTAAATGATTTTATAATAATTATGAAACTAATTTCTATAAACATGCAAACCAACTTATAATATCACTTTTTATTGTGCTGTGATTACTGAATATACAGAAGACTTCTTGTAGTAACTTTCACTCTATACCTCCATATTAATTTATAGCATGAGTTATATCTAGTAGTGATGGGGTGGATGCAATTATTTCAAAAGCAAACTGGTATTAATAATATAAATAAAAAGTAGGAAAACTCACTTTATTCCAACACCCTGGTACTGGCAGGCCATCATCGCCCTGTAAAGAAAGGAGTTGTAAAAGGTAAGAATTATTTTACTTACATAAGAAATGAAAAAGTACGAGTGTATTCATGCACACATACATGACAACAAATCCACTGGTGACTCTTAACACGTTTCATTGCTAAATTGTTATATGACTGTATCCATGCAAACACACATATTTATCATAGTGGCACTTAAAATACAATACAATACAATCAATCAATCAATCAACCAGCCAAACAATCAACTAATCAATCAACCAATCTGTCTGTATTCAAATTCAGAAAACAAAATGTTTACATCTTTCACAATTTAATTAGGCAAACTGCTGCAACAATACATTTCTGGTAAACATATTTCTTCATGTATGTTTTTTGGAGACCAAGGGTGCTTCTTTTTACTGGACTGAGAAGGGCACGTGGTGCCCCATAGTTAGTGTGTAACTGGCATTATTTAGTGAAAGTGGGGGTTAGAGTGAGAGATTAGTAATAAAAACATGCAATGGCTGCAGTTATTTAAAAAATAAAAGCAGTTAAGTAGTTTTGCCACCACTTTAATTTACAAGTCTTAATTTTTCTATGTATTTCACTGAAATAAAAAAAACCAGGAAAGTATTAGTAAAACAAACGTCTTGGTTACATATGTAACCCCCGTTCCCTGAAGGAGGGAACGGAGACGTTACGTCAACTGACTGACGTATGGGGTCTTGCTTGAGAGCCCTA
>JAZGTJ010009261.1:0-19627 GCA_036877575.1 Botia almorhae | reverse complement strand
TGGTGCTCTTTTAATCATCTTTTAATCATCATCTCACACTGAGCTGTCCAATTTGTGAACTAACTGCTAGACTGGGTCATATTTGGATTAGTATATTTGTAAGATTAACTTGAAGATGGTGCAATTCTTCTGATGTTTAAAACACTCTCTCGTCTCAGTTTAACATGCAGAGGCGACTGTAAGTGAGCCATTTGCAGGCTGATACAAGTATGAACGCTGTAGCGCTATCACAGTCAGAATCATCTTTAATGGCAAGCACCACGGGTCACATGTACAAACAATTTGTCTTGATGTACTGGAGCTTAACAATAAATAAAAACAACAATAAATAATAAAAAACCAATTCTTAATAATAATAATAACAAAGCTGTACGAAATTAGGGAAATATTAATAAAACTATAAAAACTGTGAACATAAGAATATAAAACATTAAGACATTATCTGTACATTAACTGTACCCACTGCAAATGCAGAAGGAAGAGGCATCATAACAGTCTGAGTTGTGTATGAAAACATTATATGTCTGAGCTTCCAAGGCGAGTCCACATTCAGCTGCAATGCAACATGTAGCTGCAATCAGCTTCCAGAAGAGATCAATGCGCTCCAACAGTAGTCACATTCAAATCCAGACTCAAAACGCATCTGTCTAGCCGTGCGTTTACTGAGTGAGCACTGTGCCACGTCCGATCTGTTGTGATTATTTTGATTATTTTCATTTCTGTTTATGTAAAACACTTTGAATTACCATTGTGTATGAAATGTGTTTCACAAATAAACTTCCTTCCTAATCAGCCCCAAACAGCAGCACTTGCTTAACCAATAGCGTGACTTGGAACCGCTCGTCCGTTTAATGGAACAAGAGGAATTCGTTCGGGAAAAGTATGAAACACAAAAATGGCGACAAAACGCACGTTGACGCCAGACGTAAACGGGGGCCAGAGGCACAAAGAAATTCTTCTGAGCATTCCAAAGACACAACGAGATTTCCCAACCATAAGAAGTTAAAGCAAAGGAGTTTTGAGTGCCGCAGGAGTCCCGTTTCTGACGGACCCCGCAGAGATAATGACTCAGATGTGAGAACAGTGGGATTCATAAGTGTATTATCAGATCAGTGGGAACTGCTATTAGACTGATGACTGGCACTGCTGCAGTACGACACCACCTTCAGTTTAACAAGCAAGACAAAAAATAACAAGCACAGCCTATTAAAGTGCCGTTAACTGTGCAATTACGTTTAAATGCTCACTCGGTTTCATTACCTATAGTTAGCATCTGAAATTTAAATGGCCAAGGGGGGTTAAATATCCTCCTTTAGTTCTGTAGGGATCCTAAAGTTCTTGCTGAAATCGCAACCACCGCACAGACAGGCAGGTGAGAGATAAAACGAACCACACGGAACCTGCGCCTGCAGAAAACTCGGAACACCCGGCATTCACAACCGTCTTTGGCTTGTTAGTATCTTTGCTAATTTGAAACCGAGTTATTATAGTTTTGCTTTTAGTTTCATTAAAGTTTTATTCAATAAACCTTCAATTAAAAATGGAATTTTCAATAAAATTTAGTCGGAGTCAGCTTTCCATAGCAGTCTATACCCTACGCGAGTGGCGTGTCGTGACATAGCTAGAAAGCTTCCTTAATTTTAAACAAAGCTGAATAGGCTGTAAGCAAGCCAGTCTGAAAAGCACTCTGGTTTAGATGTTGCAGATTTGGCATGAAGGAGATACAGAGAGAGGTCATACTGACCACAGCGACAGGACCCCAGCTCCTGCTGTACGAGCTCCAGTTTGGTTTGGCAGCTATGGCACCGCCGACGGTTCTTCTGCTTGGGAACTTGTGGAGAACCTTCAGAACACGAAGCCTCTCCCACCCGAACACGCTTCTCTGGGGACGACTCGCTCTCTGAACCTGAAATCCAAAACACACACACACACACACACACTTTAACACTCTTTCACAGGTAAAGTACTTTAATGCTACAGGTAAAGTACTTTAATGCTACAGCAGAACGTGGTGTGAGTGAGACTAAACTGCACAAATGAACTGTGCTGTGTAACGCCCTGGAGTTTGAAGTCTGAGTTTTTTTATTATCCTTTTGTAGTTTGAATACTTTGCTAGGTGGTTGCTATGGAGCTTTGGCTGGTTGCTAGGGCACTGGCACTTGGTGACCCTGTGCAAATGGGGCACAGCATGAAAGCACTGCAGAGGAACATGCATAAGAACATTTGTGATTCTTCTGACAGTGGTATGGCCTCATAGGAGCTTCTACTCTATTGATTTGCACTGACCCTGATTAGTCTGTCTTAACCAGAACCCTGTGATGCGTTAAAAAAATTGTAAAGCATTGCAAAAGTTCTGTACAGGAGATCAGATAGGCAAACAAATAAACATAATCAGTACAATTACATAATATTTTTTTTTGAGTTAAATTAGTTTTGCAAGCTACTTAAAATGAATAAAACATCATTACTCTGAAACAATCACTGTCTCTGCATGACGTTTTTCATGTATTCAAATGTTTTAGTAAAAATACGCTTTGAATATAATTGGCAACAATAGCTGTTCGGTCACCTAATTATAAAATACCCAAGTGAATACATGACTATAAAGAAATATACTGCTCTGAAATGGCTTAAATATAATACATGCAGTGCAACAGCAAAACCAGGTGCAACCAAATCAAATATTTCTTATCTAATAAATTTAAATGGCCTTTCAAGAAAGATTCATGCACTGAGTTGCATTTACAACTAAGATCCACAGTCGTGTGATGTGCTAGACTATTAAAAGCTGTCTCTCACACACGCACGGGCGCGCTCACGCACGGGCACGCTCACGTGGAGACAGGTGAGGTTGTACCTGAGTCACAGGGTCGTTTTGTAGAAGTGGATAGCGTGCCGCGAGCTGTCTCTGTACTGGAGACTTCTGGGAAGGAAGAGAGAGAGAATAATAGAATTATTGTAAGGGTAATATCTCTCAGCTCCTCTTTTTAGAGATCATTTATACATCTGTGGTGTGCCATGTTGTATTAACCCGCAAACATACTGAAGCACAATACAAAAGCATCCAACCTGCTCATTGTGCTGTATGAAAAGAAAAAGCCCGGTCATTTCCCTCATTTAGTGTTTGGCACGAAAGAAAGAAACGAATACGAAGTTGTCCGTTGTCAATTACAATGACAGTAATTGTGCACCCTCACCGTCCTGTGCAGGAAGGGGCGTGGCTTCTGATGAGGGCTCCTCTGAGCTGGCTGGCTTGGAGGACAGGGTTTGGCTACTGCTGCTGCTCGACTCATTACAGAAGACTGCTGACTGGCTATTGCTGGAGCTGGGGGCGGGCTCTGGAGTACAGTCCTCGTCTGGCTGTTTCTTCTGTATGTCTGGTGGAGAGAGAACAGAAGAGTGTGGGAGTCTACTCCACAGAGTTCAGACACAGTGATGTAATCGCAACAAAGCAAAACAAAGCACACACTTACCAGCAAAACACTTGGAACAAAGGTTCATTGTTTTGCTGGACCTGGAGAGGAAGCAAAAACAAAAATATTATAGCTGTTTTCTGTGGGCATTATCTCATTATTCATTAATTAATTATTTCCTGTAGCACAATGTATAGAGCATTGCGTTAGCAACGCAAAGGTTGTGAGTTCGATCCCCAGAAAACATGTACTGATAAAGACGCATACCTTGAATGTACCGTAAGTCACTTTGGATAAAAGCATCTGTCAGATGCTAAAATGTAAATTCCAGAGCAAAATCTAATACTGTGTTTAATAAACCCCTTTAGTTATTAATTAAATGAGTACATGGTCCAACAATCTGATCGTTCCACACCAGATCCAAACTAAACTACTACTTTGAATTAGTCATGACAGACATGAACAGACGAAAAAATTCAATGAACACTTTTTACTTTCCTAATGGACGTTCACATACAGAAGAAAAGATTTTCTTTGTAATCTTGCTCTACCACTGAAAAGACTTTGCGAGATCACAAATCCATCTTATCAGAATTAATTTCTATGGCAACTGATGCAGATACACAAAATATTGGCTACACTCTCTGAACAAGCAAATCTGACATCAACACTTGCAAAATTAGGGTTGCAAAGCTGCGGAATTTTGGAAATATTCCAAGTCTGAATATTAAGGGAATGTATAGGAATTAAAAGGAATGTTTTTTTACAAACTGTATGTACATCAGTACTTGTATTTATTTGTGTGCTATAATTCCCATAAATTCCCATTAGGTTTCCAAAATTCTCCAAACTTTGCGACCCTATGCAAAATAACAGTGAGGACAGTCAGTCCTAAAGATCAGATTTGAAAAGCAAATGGAAATTGTGCGCGGTGTAAAGCCTCTTCACTATTCTTCCCCTGCAGCCTGAGGATGGTCGTACACACTTTATTTACATAGATGCAAACAGCCAGTGCATTTCCTGCGCTGACTCAAGCCTCCCTCAGGATGACACAGGTTAGTTATGAAAACAACATCAACAGACCTTCTCCAGCCCAATCAAGTGCAATCATAATCAGCAGCCAATCAAGGAGGCGGAAGGAAGCATGGGGAGAGAGCAGGGCATTGTGGGTAGGCATAATGCATATTAAAAAGATGAGCACATCTGAGTGTGGAGGAAAACACTGCACGAACAGGGCAACCGACAGAGCAGGGTTCTGCGCTTATGAAAAGGTTGGAGATGCGCAATGGTTTCCATGGAGATTGGCTGGATTTGTTTGTGCAATGACAGATGATGAGATTCTGACAGCGTGGAAATGGTTAAATCAGATCCGTAACTCTCCACGACAGCAGGAAACTTCTCTAATAATGATGAAGTCACTCTGGCTGGGGGCAAACCAACAAAACATATGCAACAAACTGTTTACGATTTATTGTTTAACATGACCCAACACAGCGCTGTTGCTATCAGACGTTTATTCCAAAATGGCAAAGAAAAGTAGTGTCTCCACGAAAACGGCTGATGAGAAGCTGATTGCCAATAATGAAATAAGTCGAAAAGCTTGGCTCGCACACGTCCTGAGACCATGTGTTCTGTTCTATTCATTCCCCATTCTTTCATCTGCTTTTCAACAGCCCCTACGAGCAGGCACTTTTATGAGGCAAGCAAATTAAAAGTTTGGTTTTGATAACAGTTTAGAGACAATGACAAGAGTTACAAAACACCATCAGAGGAACTGCTACTGTTAATGAGAAAAAAACGCATGTATGTTTCTGTGTGTGGCCTTCTGTCACATCACTCCAAACCAATCAGTCGGACCCTCTCTGGATTAATGTGACATCTCCTGTTAAATGTCATCTACAATTACAGCTTATGAAAAGACGCAAGAGCCTAATCAAGCCTTCAGCACGCACACATACATACACACGCATCTCATCCCAACTGTGTGTGTGTGTAAAGGTGTAGCTGTATTTGTGTGGGCCAAATAACTATCTGTCTGTCTCTGAGTAAATGACAGAATTTTTATTATTAGGTATTTCCTAAATCAAGCCATTTTACCAATTAACCACGACAGCTCTAAATACTGACTGTTGACTGGTGCAGAGTTTCCTTGAAGCCCCATAATCAGAAAGCAAAATAACGTTTAATAAAAGTGAACAAAAAAAGTGTTTGACAAAAGCAAAGCAACACAAAGCAAAATGTTTAAAAACGTTTTGACCTTTAAACAACGTTTGACATTACAATATTAAAATACCATTTACTAGGGGTGAAATTATATACTATAGTGCGTTAGTTTGGTTCATATTGCGGTTTTGGAGCCATGGCTTGGTTCGATTCAGTTCTGTTTGCTGTGGGGCATGGTTCATGGCATGGTTCCTGGTTCATGGCATGGTACCAGCAATTCTAAGGAACACTAGATTTACTTGTAACTTCGTAATCATAACACTTGAAGACAGTAACTTCAGCATAAAGGGGCAATCTCCAAGTCAGAGGCTCATATGGGGATTGCTAAATTTTGGGGGCAGGGCTTGTAGAGTCATAATACAAAGACATTTAAAACTATCCCTGCATGGGAATAATGGAAAACACTTGTTCCAGGTTCAGGAGAGCGCTGGTGCAGAGAGAATAAGTTATTTACATTTACATTTACATTTAGGCATTTGGCAGACGCTTTTATCCAAAGCGACTTACATTGCATTATACTACACATTGAGTATGTGCAATCCCTGGGATCGAACCCATGACCTTGGCGTTGTTAACGCCATGCTCTAACCACTGAGCTACAGGAAAGTTATGACAAAAGAAGGATGTTATCATATCAAGACTGATAATAGGATGCACAGTGTTAAATTACAGTTTGAATAAAATACATAAACATGTATTTTACGTAAAAGTGGACTCACATAAATGGTAGAGCATATTCCTCTAAAATGTGTTTCACATGAAAGAGAAAGGTTTCAGTATTTCCAAGAATTACAGTATACCAGAGTATACAATACATGCAAAGGAAATTGGTTCAAGGAAGCCAAAGTACGAGACGTTCTTACAAGTATTGTAAAAAGACAGAAAGAATAGATGGAAAGGCACCTTACATTTTGGTTTGCCAAACCAGAAATAAACTCGTTAAGAAGTCATCATCATCTGGCCTTGAACTAGGGGTGCGTCCCTGATCAGCTTCCTGGTTCAGTAGTCAGGGAGTCTTAATCGCAAAATCGTTCCAGTGCATTGAAACGTTCTTCCTTAACATTCCCACAATGCAATGCAAAATAAGGTGCATACAAAGTGTTATGTCTCGTCATGCAATTTATGTTTTATGTATACATTTTTCCCAAAACATCTTTTGCTTTAAACGTCATGAGGGGAGATTAAACAAACCACTAAATAAGTACAATTTGTTATAACAATAATCTGGTGTATTTGTTAAAGGGACATATGTTTATTGGACTTCACACTTTGATCTCGGATACAATTTTTGTTCTCACATTTTGACTAATATTTAAATCAAGAAGCAAAGAAGAGCAGAGCAGCCCACCTACTGTTAACCTGCTGTAAACAGAGCTACAGAAGGAAGAACATTAAACATCTGCACCACTGTACGGAATTACTGAAAGACCAGAAATGTCGGATATGGTTTTTAACAGCATGATCAGGACTTAGGGTGTACTCACACTAGGCAATTCGAACCGTGCCCGAGTGCGTTTGACCACCAAAGCGCGGTTCGTTTGACTAGTGTGAGTGCTCCGTTTAGCCGTCCCTGGCCCGCTTGGAGGAGGTGGGCCAGAGCACGGTTCAGTTGGACTCGGTCGCGGTTCGCATGTAGTGTGAGCGCTAACCGTGCTAGAGCACGGAACAGGGGCGCGTGACGTCACGTTTTGCGACGATTCGGTGAAACTTTTCGTGCCACAAAGGCGATAGATCTGTTTAACAACAGGCCGTGAGAGGGCTGTGCACCACCGCGGAACAAACGACTCAAAATTATCCACAAAGTAAACAGAGCGATGCACTCCATTGCGTTTAGCGAGAGTGCCGCTCTTCCTGTTTATGCCGAAACCGTCGCACCATAATGAAGTACGCGTGCTCGTAAGCGTGACGTAAGCGTGCTCCGGCACGAATGCTTAAACGCTATGTGAGTGCAGGCCAGAGGGGGAGTGGGGAGGGGGGACAATCGTACTCGGGCCCGGTTCACGGCAACCGTGCCTAGTGTGAGTACACCCTGAGTCTGAGGGAATGAATGAGGGGGAGATAACGGTGGTAATTTATGAACATGCAGGTTCTGTGAGAAATCATGTCTACAGAACCGATACAAACACACAACAACAGTTGTGTTGCAGTTTACATGTAATCACAGTCATTTCTGTGTTAACTCTACTCAGAAAGATATCTAGTTTAAACACACACACACACAAAACAGCGCAAAAGAACACCTTCATGTCTTTATTTTAGCTTGTAAGAGACTCTGAAAGATGAAATATAAGAACGTAGTATAACATATAACCTGTATTAATATTTAGGCCATTTTTTGTAACTTTACTGTAGTTACTTTAATGCATTCAATTTGTTTCTGTGACAACACATTTGACAGACAGTATTTTGGAGCTCTCAGTTCAAAAGTGTCTGACAAAATCAGTGGAAACGTGGAAATGCTGATTTTGCCTTCACAGTGCAATGAGAACAAGACAATTTACATCACAGAAATGTTTTATTTGGGATCTGTTCAACTACTTATGAATATGAAAGTATAAAGGTCACAATTACTTTTATTATAATCTTCATGTACAAAATGTGTTTAGACACTTCAGTTTGCATACAAGTGTATGATCCTAAATAAGTACAATTCAAAGAAAAAACAATTACCCAGTATTTCAGACAACTCAAAAGTGAAAATGGTCAAACTGACCTATGACATACTAGGAGGGTTTAAAATAAGACAAACAGAACTTAAAACCTACTCTAGATGATGTATGTTTTATTACGCTCCATCTTGTCTTGTAATGGAGGACAAAGGCATGTTCACAAAGTAAAATATAACAACATATGTCCTCTTTAGGAAGTAGGTATGTGAGGATCAGAAGCTACAGAGCAGCTACAGTGTGTCTTTGGTTGCTGTGTGTTCTGCTGGCTGCAGTCGAAATGCAGTGCTGGCAGAATTCTTATCAGTTATACAAACAATCTGCAGTTTTACATCAAGAGCAAAAACTTCACACAGAAATCTGCTCATAACCATAAATACCAACATCACAGAAGAGAGAGACCAGCTAGTAAACAAGAATACCAACATCATAGCAGAGAGATACCAGCTCCTAAAGATGATTCATGACCTAAATAAAAAAATGTGAACAGTTACAACAGAGTCTTTCGGAAATTATTAAAAATGACAATGAGGATACTTTCAGATATTAACATTATGTAAAACACAGTTATTAATATATGGCAATATATTAAGACTTCTGTATGGGTAACTATGACTAGTTACAAATGAACAAAAATTAGTTATTGAGCAAGTACATTACATATAAGTGTTCAAAACTGTCTCATCTTTTCCCTCATTCATGAATGTAAGTTTATAATAATGATTTTTTATTTGAGCTGTCAGTTTAAATGTCAATTTGACTTGTGGTTAAATCATGTCTGTAAAAACAGAAAGATGATGATCTGTCTGGGTGCTAAAATAGTGAAGCATTTATAACTTTATAAGCAGTTTAGAATTTATAAGCAGTTTAGAATTTAAACTCATCAGCCACATTAAGAAAACAACTCCACTAATAATTAGCAATTTTATGTTTTGAACATAGCTGGCAAAAGCAAATAAACATTGGTAACACTTTACATTAAAGTTTCCTTTTTGTCAAATTAATGAGCAATAACGTATATACAAATGCATTATAAATTATTGACAGTTTTACCTGCATGAATAAAAAGTATTATTCTAATAAAACATCTCGCATGTCAACTCACATCTTCCAAAAGTTTATTACATTTATTTTTTTACACGCATTTGACTCAAACTAGATTCATGATCATCATAATATTAATTGTAATACAGACCGTTAAGACTGAAGTGTGGTGTTGTTTTTTTTATTATTATTATAATATCTTAGTATCTGAATGTCTCATGTTTGTCTGTACAAGCCATCAGGTCATGATGCTTATATACAACATATTCACACAATGACTGATTTCTCCAAAACACGAGAGTCACTTAATTATTCACTATATTGGGCTGGGTTGGGTCAGCCGGGGATGGGAGGCATTTTGTACGCCGTGAGAGTACCGTGGGTGGTACCGTGAGTTTTCCAAATTGTTACACCCCTACAATTTACCACCAAAACTCTTGTGCGAAAGCGTATGCATTTAAAACATGTATTTGGGCTGCGTTGTGTACATAAGCTGAGTACCTGTTAAAGATCAATGGAGAACAAGAGCTCTCTTATCTGCCTGATTTACACCCCCATATGTATATTTATGCAAATGGATCGATTCACTCAAACGCTCCTGAGACACTTCAGAGAAGATCACCAGCTCATCACCGGCGTGAGAAGTCCAGCCTAATTTCAAACGATACACAGAACTCGCCAAAGGACCGCGCGCTTAACCGTTGAAAATGGCAAAGGTTTATTTTGCATTTGGACTCGCTTTTGCATTTTGAGCTGCAATAATAAAAAACTGTGTGGTAATCGCAGGGGACGCTGCATGCAAACACAACAGATGATCTCACTATCTACGCTGTTTCCCTGCCCGCACCAGCTCCCTAAACATACCGTGCTCTACAAAACGAGAAGAGTGACGTGCTAACAGGTGTTAAAATGAAGATGCCAGATGGAGGTACGGAAACGAAAAATGAAATTCCACAGCTGCCCTTCACACTTCATCCCCTCTGAACCGAGGCACCCTCTATCTACACACGCAGAGAGATGACTTTGGTACGAGAGCAAAGCACGTACCGCACACATCAGAAGTACTGCGGAAATCCTGAGCATTCTATGATTCAAATCAACATGATACAAACCCAATCTGCTTTCATAATGTGATGCAATTTCTGAGTGTAAATAAAAAATACAGGGCAGGACTTTATCCATCTTTTGTAGGCAGCATGAAGGCAGGTGGATGAGGGTTCTGTGAAGTAATTTTAACAACAGATTAGAAAGACAAACTTTGTCCGCAACAAACTTTTTTCACGGACAAATAAGAAACAGCACACATTACGAAAGGTAAAAGGTTTGATTTGACTTCAAATTTAGAATTTAAAGCAATGTTATTTTGATCCAAAAAGTGACTATCAATCAAGCAACAATTGCAAAAGGTCATACAGCTGCATCCGTTAGAAGTTTTTCCGATAATCTACTTCCCTAAACAGACTTTACCCACATGTCACTGGATACTTCATAGCTATTAATCTAATCTTGACCATGTCAGTACTCAAATGTTCGCATCCATTTTCTGATTAGCTTTTTTTATAAGCCGTTAGCGTTAACAAAATGTTTGACATTTGTCTTCTCTTGTTTGACATTCGGGTAAAAGAAACAATGGCCAATGAGATGTCAGCATTCTGATGATGTCACCAACAATTGTTTGGAATGAAGCGTTGTACAAGAAAGGTTTCTTGACGCTGCTAATCAAAACACTGGTGTCATTTAACACCAGCGCTGGGCAAGTCTGCACAAGGTTCGAGGCTAAAGAAGAACCATTCACAGGTTCTAAAAATTCTTTTCTACTGGAAACAGTTTAACCGAAACTTTTCTGCATGTACTCGTTTACTAAACCAAGCCGAAAATGAAACCTACCAAAATAACTACCCTACAACACTTCAACACTTTATAGATATCAGATTTAACAAATACAGTCCTACACGTTACAGGTTACCCACTGTCATTAGTTACATCACATAGCAGTCATATTACCACTGGAACTATAATTTGGTCCACATTAGTTCATTTATACTAAAATCAGATCTTAAGAAAGAGAATCTCGCAATGATGCTGCAAAGTAACAAAAGAAATATTGCTACAAAAACACGATCCCAAAAAGTAATGATGAAATTCATGGGCAAATAATTCATGGAAGGGGTATCTTCCATAAATATCCACTTCACTATATCTGTGGGCCTTCAGTAGGATTGTCTGACCATCCCAGTAAGATTATCTGATGCTGTGATTAGCCTGAAATCCGGAGTTGAGTAAAAGGCTGGGCGATGGAAAATGGCTAAAAGGCAGAAGGTAAAACGCATTAAAAATCTGTTCAAACCAATCAAAGCACATTTTCCCACACTGTGGGAAAGAATGCTATGTAATGGTTTTCATGTATCTGTACCAAGATAATACACAGTAACAAAGCAATATTTAGATCTACCTATTTTTAACCGTTGAATCTATTTTTTTGCCATTTAAACAGATATGAATCAAACTTGCTCAAAATGCAGATCAAAATGACCAGTTTATAGCACCGATACATTTTATTTCTCCAGCAAAATCACTGTGAATATAGTGCCAAAAAGTTCAATATATCACCCAGCCCGCAGTTCACTTTGTACATGCTGAATGTTTAGCTAGGACCATTATAAAAATGCATTGGTAATGCTAGTCAAAGGTCTGTTAAAGTCACCATGAAATCAAAACATTCTTTTATTGTTATTGAATATTGCAGTGCTTATTATAAATGATTTATCTGTGCATGTCATGTGTTTTAATTCATGTGCCCTTGTAATCTTTAATAAAAAAACCTTCACCAGTAGTCTGCTGCCAGCTTTGAAACACCTACTGTTCCATAACCATATTTCACCAATTCCTAGTGAAAATAAACCACGCCCTCAATTTTTCTGTTTCACTATGAATTACATCTGAACACTAAATTCTGTTGCAACTTCCAGTTCAAGGGCAAAAAGTAATTTTAACAAAAGATAATCTGATTTATTGCTTGTTGCTTTATCATGTCTCACAAGGGTAGAGACGTGATGAGTGAACAGAGTCCATTGAACCATTCAAACAGGTAAATCACAAACGTCTCATTGTTAAACCATAATAATTCATTATGCACGACTACAGTACCGGGACGAGCAATTTAACATGAGTAATTTGTTATCTGTTAAATGATTTCAACCACTGATTTAGAAGGAATGGAGCAACGTGCAGCCAGTTTTTACAAGCATTTGCCAGCCTGACACAAAGTTCACAGCTTCATATTCCTCAAAGCAAACCAGAGAATCTGTTTGAAAGAATAGAATCTGAGTCAAAATGAGGAAAGGGGGCGGAGTCTGAAGGCTGACAGGCTGAGATTTGAATCTGTAGGATATAAACATCATTCTTAGAAAAGCTGCATCAGAACTAAGGGATCTAATAAAAAACAGATTTACCTATGAATCACAGAGACTATGGAACCTATATTTACAATAATCCACAATGTATCACTGATAAATACATACACTACAGTCATAATGATGATGAAAGCTGTGAAACTATGTTGAAACCGACACATTGTGCAAAGGAGCAATTTGTACATTAAACGTAATGTGTCAGCGTGTTTATCCACCCCACCCTGCATACACACACTTTTAAGCACACTTTATTCCACAACTTGACCCTGAAAAAACTACAGTACTCAGCAGACCCTTTGATAAGCTCCGCCCCTTGGTTATAGGCAATCCGTATGATAAGCTTTACAATATCTGTGCTCATTCACAACCTCTCATATCCCAACAAACTCATATCCCAGCAAGACAAAAATGTACGTCTTGACAAGTTTACAAAATAATGTATGCTTAAATTTGTCTTTCTCCATACTTTAAAGGCTATCAATGTAAATATCAAGCATCAACAGTACAACATGGGTCCACGATATTGATTATTTTCCATTATAAGATAAACAGATCACATGACCGTATCACGTGGCTAAACTCCAGTTGGGAAAACCTGACCACACAAATCAACACATGAATGCGTTTAAACCTGTTTTAATGTCTAAACTGAATAGACTGTGATTAAATGATTTAATACAAAATCCACAGAAATAAATACACATGAGAAATGCTTTAAGAGCCCTGCCTGATACATCACACCCAACAGAAAGTTAATCTGCCATTATCCTTTAATAATCCTATATGAAAACAATGGATGAGTATCAAAAACTCTTGAGTTTTCTATTTAGACATCAGAAGTGAATCAAGCATTTCAGAACATCATAGGCGTGGATCAAACGTTTATAACACCTACAATGCTTAAATATGCTGTCTAGGAACTTTAAAATAAAGTGTAAAATGATGCAAACAATGGCCCAAACATTGTCGCAAATGCTCAGTTTAGTAGGCAGCTCACTAGGTTTTGAAATATAGCACAAAAACATGCTCAGACATTCTGCATGCAACCACGACTTCTAAACACGCTGTCTACCTAGACAGCTAACTAGTTTTTGAGTACCAGCCAAAAATTCTCTCTGTAATGGCCAGAATGCTGCCTGGGTAGCCAGCTCACCAGATTTTAAATTCCAGCACAAATCAGACCACCTGTAATGCTAAAAGACGCCGCAATCGTCTATGATGCCAAAAATGCTGCCTAGATAGGAAGCCCACTGGGCTTTGACCAAACAAAACTGCCACCTTTAATGACAAAAATAGTTTGTAGGTAGGCAGCTTACGAGGTTTCGGAACACATCCCACAACGATGCCCAAAAAATTCTGCATTTATTTCCAAAACGTCCTATTTGTATGTCCAGACAGCTTACACAATCCTGAGAGAGCAAATGATTGTTGATAAAGAACAGTGATAGCCGTGATCTGTCAGTTCAGCTACGAGTCTCATGAAAACCACCAAATTACTCAAATTTATATTTGCTGAGCCTTGTTGTTTAAACGTGGTGTATGTTTAACGACAGTGTTTGTTTAATATGTGTATTTGAGAGGAAACAACAGCTGTGAATGTGGAAAACAGGAGTGGTTGTTCCCCACCCCCATCCTATCGGCCTACAACAATGAACAACAAACACTGCTCACTTCATTCACATTTATCACCTTATCCGCATTAGATCCGCCACACGCACACGTGAACGTATTAAATAAACAATCTTACCCCCAAAACCCGCAAGGACAACGCGGAGGTATACTGGGCGGCTTGCTGCGCTCGCTCCCTGTGTCCCCCATGGCGACGATGTGAAGGCGGCGGACTGCTGCAGGAAACACCCGGGATTTGCTCACGGCCTAGTGCTTGTGAGAGAATTCCTTGGCTTGACGTTTGCCTGAAACGCTTTACAGCGCAATCCCCGAACTAAAACCGCAACTCAAGAAGTACAAAACGCGGAAGCGAGCAGCCGCTACTATATATTTGACTTAATTTAAACAATATTTAAGAAATTAACGGCCGCGTACAGTCCGACGGACCGCACCGGGAGTCAAGGCCGATCAGCTGGCGAGTGGAAGATACCACCTCTTGAATAGATGTTGATAATTATCGTTGAAAATATTTTTATGACAGACTTTAAAGTGTAGTCCAGTTTTTCACAACATCGTGTTATTAACAAGGTATAAAAATAGTTCGGTGTTGAAATATATGCCCACATCTTTTGTCATTTCATTTTGTTAACGTTATCTAGAATCAGTGTTCCCTAAAAAGAAAGTGGTAGAGTCCAAGCTGTATCCCTTGTTTGTAAAGGGGATTTGAGCTCTAAAGCTGTTTAAGTACGAGACCTGCTAAAGACTCTTCGTAAAATAAAGATGTGTTGTAGCCTTGACTACAACACATTTAGCAGCAAGACCCAAATCAATTACATTAAATAACTCTAGCATATTCATAACATTAAATATTACATTGACAAATCGCTGGGTCAAGGCCACATAGTAATCTTCTTAGTCTCTCCGTTGTAATAGAAGAGAAATTATTCATTCTATGTATGCAGACATTATATGTTATATGTTTTTTGAAGGCTTAACAAAAACGGCAGTATTGCATTGTTGTGTTGCAAAGATTAAGGGTAAAGGAAACTAGTACAGAATGAAAAGCTATTAAACATGAATCTAGAAAGAGAAAGTTTGCCAAAACAAACTTTGTAAGACACTGACCTAAAAAGGTTTAAAAATCTTGAACGTTTGGATATTTGCAGGCTTTATAGGTCTTATAAACTTTGACATGCACTTTGTTTTGACACTACTGTATACGGCAATCTAAAAGCTTACGAAGGAGTTACAGACAAAAACGTAGAAGTCTGTGAGATTTTTGATCATCTGTAGTAACTGTCAGTCTGATCAGTTTTTAGATGCTGTGTGTTATTATACAAGATGTTGCTTATATATATGTGTGTGTGTTAAATTATGTTTAAAAATCCCTAACTTTAAGATAACTTTAAAATAACATCAAACAACATTATGAGAACGTTCCCTGTTAGCTTGAATGTTTGTGTAAATTAAAGACCCAGATTTCTGGTCAATTACATAGGACGCCTAACTGCAAAACTGGCTAAATTGGCAGAAGTCAAAAGCAAACTAAATCTATATTTATTGACATGTTTGCAACAGAGAATCTGTTTTGTCAATATCAGACATTTTTGTGAGTAGTATTACTGGAAGCTATTACCAGGTGGGAGAGATTTGAGGTGGGAGAGAAATAATTTAATTTTATGTGTGTAAGATCGTTATATTGTATGTGGACTTTTGTAAGACTTAACAAAAATGGCAGTATAAAATCTATAGGCAAAAGTGGGGCAAATTTTTTAGGGTGTAACGTTTACAATTTATTTTTGTATAGACACAAGCCACAAAGTCTTGACTGCAAAACGCTTCTTTATTGTCCAATAAATAAGAACATGATTCTAAATACGCGCATTGTATTTTTATGAAAACAAGCACCAATAGTGGTATAGTGCGGTAATAGTGTACTCAACAGTTTATAAAACTGCAAAAATGTAACAAGCTCTTATACAATTGGGATTTTGACTCAAAATATTAAAGGCAGGGCGATTTGTTTCCAGAAACATTTTTTGTTATGCTGGTTGAAAGTCTCTTTATATCCTAATAGAAATCACTAAGTGGTCTAAATATATTTATATAAATGTATATCTTCTGTGGAAGACGTAGAACCATAAAATGATTATCCAATCGTTGTATTTAGTCTAAATGCAAGGACAGGATTTCCTGCTTGCCTGTCAAACTTTGTATTTGCATCGCATTCATGTGTTTTGGAGGAGGTGTGGCTTTGGAAAGCGCTCTGAGGGGAAGGTTGGATCTTATGCTTTTAAAGCTAGGCTGCTATCGCTAGCCTCTTCGAAATTGCCTACGCTACCTTTAAGTCCGTGTGACAGCTAGCTCTGGTCCTTATAAAGTACAGGGGTACTTTTAAAGAAAGCTTGTAAAATGGCAACACTGCAGTACTGTGCTAAATATTGTTAGCACAATTACATGTAACTGTATCATGACCCATCAAAGCAAGTCATCAGTGTGCTGGGTTGTCTAAGCAAGAACATGAATGCTGGCTAAAATGATTCTTTTTCAAAGCAACATCGCCCTCATCACTGGCTGAGTCCAGCCTGAGGCCTTCAGGTCTCCTGAGACTCTGCTCCACACAACTTCAAAGCCAAATTTCCTCTCGTTTCTACACACAGAACTTTAGAAATTAATGAGAAAGATGACTGAACTATATTATAACTTGAGCATGTAAAGAACGACACAGATTCACTTTCTTGCACCGTGATTTACTCCCTAACACACCAACACGGAGTAACAGAACAGTCACTCTGGAAAAAAGCGTGACAGAACAGATATATTAGAGTGACAGAACAGTCACTCTGGAAAAAAGAGTGACAGAACAGCTATATCAGAGCGACATTGTTGTTCAGTTATAAGAATGTTTTTCAAACTTTGTGATTCTGTAATGTTTCTAAAATTTCCCACTAACAACAATTCTAGTATTTGATGTATAACATTAAAAAATGTCTACTAACATTCCTGCAAGAATTGGTTTTGATAACTTTGAGCGAACGTTAGCTAATGTTAGGGTTAGAAAAATGTTTGAAATGTCTGAAAATGTTTCCTGTTTGCTGGGACTTCAAATGATCTCACTCACGGACACAGTTAAAGGTTTCTGGCTCCCACACTTTTATTTGGGGCATTAAAAACCAGCATTAAATTGAATTGTTTATAATTCTTGCCAATTGATTAAAATGTTACTAAATAAGGAAAGTTAGTAAAGACAAGCTTTGAATGTCGGCTTGACAAAGTCTTGTCTATAGAAAGATTGAAACCTTTTTGAAAGCCCTGACGTTTGAAGGTTGTACGGGTCTTACAGACAGACACGGACAGACACCACACGTGTTACTTGTAGCTGCTGTTGAAACTCAGCAAGTCAATACAGCTGCTTGATTCATGAGGGCCAATTTTAGAAGAGGAATGTTGAAGACACAAACAGCCATGGATTTCATGGGAAATCTTTAGCCGTGCATGTCTCTCCATAAACGACTGCTTTCCTTATCCTTTAATTCCTGCCCGAGAAATAGCGAGCGCTTTATTGACAGTGTGGGCCAGCCGTGCTTTAGTGTTTATAGGGTTGTGGATGGGATAACAGAAAGCGTCCCTCTTATAAGAAACATTAATCTTGTTATAACTGGACTTGGCTTTTGTTGCGGTCATAGAGCCATAGACAGTAATGGACCATGTCTGGTCATGTATAATGGGGCTGTGGTGTATCGTTTAGCATTATGCCCTTTACTGCATTCATATTAACTTACCTAGAATATTACTTTTTTGTTGTATTACTGCTATTTTAAGTAAGCGGTATGTTTTCAAAACCCCAATATAATTACAAATATATTTGTAACACAGTTCTGCTATCAGAACCTATTGTGCTTTCATTATAGCTGTAAATGCTTCCTTTTATTTCCTTTCAACCACTGTTGTGTCCCAATTCACCTACTTATACCCTAAAAGTATGTACCGTATGCATGTATAGTAGATACGTGCATTTGGGACACGATTTGGGACATACTAATTCTAATTCTGAATACTACTTAGAATGGATAGTATGTAAATTGGGACACAGAGCATGTTTTTTCTGTAATTAGCACTGCAACACAACTACATTTTTCAATGGTAATTTTATTGTAACTGCCCGTTAATGCAATGACAAACCATGCAAGATACACTTCAAATTGACCTGGTTGGGAAAAGTTACACAAAGCACATTCGTCAATAAACCTGTCAAACTGATACAATTGCAAAGTTAATGTAATTTCATTCAAATTTACTCGTATATTTATTCACAACACGCTTCATGGCAATGGATTTCAAGCTTTCCGACTCCCTGTATTATGTCAAATGTCAACGCTTTGATTTATCAATCCTTCTTTTGGCCCGAATGAGATGCATTGAGCTTTCCTGGCACACCGAACTGCACTTGTCCCATTAATGGAAATAAACAGACTCGGTCTCTGAAGCACAATACACAGATTCAGCTACAATCAGGGCGGGTCGTTCCACCATCGTTCAATCCTCTGATCAAAGCGGCTCTAAACTGCCAGAAACTACAGAAGGCAAACACGAGACCTGGAGCGGCGGCAAAGACCGTTTCTCTCAGCATGTGAACCCTTCTGTTCATCAGACAAAAGAAAACAGCAAATGGAGATGGACAGAACACGTCCGCACGTGGTCGCTATGGCTGTGCCTGATGCCGGAGACTTATTAGGTCGTCTAAAGGGTCAATACACTGGGCGTGGGGAAAGAAAGAACGAAGCACGGAGGAAAGAACGAAGCACAGAGTAAAGATCAAAGAGAATAACTGGGATCTTTGGCAAATGCAATGGGAAAAAATGGTAGAGGAGATAAAACAAGGCGGAGTGGATGGATAATAAGACAGATAGCGGTGAGGGGAAAAAATAGAGGTTAGGAGGGTCAAGCGCACTGTGCATTTAAGAATAACCGTTATGTCTTAGACATGTCAACACCGTGTAACAAGCTAGACGAGAGCTGAGTGCACAAAATGCATTCCGGTGCGCCATCATGTGGGGGAGCGATGAGATATAGAGTCATTTCGAAACATCAAGATTTTAATGAGTGTGCATGCATGAACAATTTAACGTTTGCTTAAAACATCAGCGTTTAAATGTAAATTAGTCGGGCAAATTAAATGCAAAATATTGTTTCCGCCCGGTTTCGAACCGGGGACCTTTCGCGTGTGAGGCGAACGTGATAACCACTACACTACGGAAAC
>JAZGTJ010009260.1:6537-19627 GCA_036877575.1 Botia almorhae | reverse complement strand
GTTACATGTTCACCAGTAGTCAGAATATGCCCATAATCACAATGATGAATTAGGCAGGTGTAATGAAACAAGGGCAAATCTCATTAGTCTCTTTTACATTTCACTCTACCATTATTTTGTTTGCTAATCAAAAACAATAACATTACCATAATGTTTGTTTACTGCAGTTAATTACACCATAATTGTGTGCATTCAGTACATTAAACCAGCTCACTAACATATGAGCAGAAGGAAAACATTACCATTATAGGTTAGTTGAATGTTTTATTGACAGACTTCTGTATTCTGTCAATGATCAGACTACCGTGTTTGCCTTCAACACTTTGCCAATATGAACAAGCAGGTCTGTTTACCCTACATTGATCCTCAGTTCACTATGGGTTCTTCAATTTCCACTTGTGAATCTTATCTATCTATATTTAACTACTGATAATAAACATGATATAACTGTCAAAATCATGTATTTTAAATGCAGCAATGCAGTTGGATTGGTTTGGAGAAAGAGAACATCTTAAGAGGTGTCAAGTCAAGCTGGCAAGTGTTTGTGCTTTGACCATGGAAATGACTGGATAGTTGTAATGATTGAACAACTATCTGGTCATTAAGAAGACCAACTGTAAATGACCTCAGAGATGCGAAACAGACATCCAGCCACTCCAACCACCTGAGAAGAGCACTAGACGTGACCCGGTCAGTTGTAAATACATGCAGGTTAATAATGTATCATTTTGAAATAAGACAAGCTTTGTTTTTGAGCGGTTGTCTCATGATTAAAAATGCGCTGTACTTTACTGTTTACAGTGAAAATTGTTAAATCCAGGGATTAACCCAAAAACCTTGCTGCTTATTTTTATTGTTAAATATAAATTCTCATTTGTCCTTTTAAAATTTGTGACTTATGAATTAGTATTCATTTTTTTTCAAATAAACAAAAAGATGCAGAAAGATAATTACATTTTAAACTTTTATTGAAAATGAACTTCCATTACAAAACAACACTTTAACTTAGATACAAAAGGGATACTTTGAACATGTGCACTACCACATAGATTACAAAAATTCTTGTAATCATTGAAAACAAAAAGCATATAAAAAAGGTTTAGGAAGATCTCCAAGTGAAATGTTGATCAAAATGTCTTCAGCATGTCTGCACAAGTGCAGCTTCTGGTCTCGCAAATATGGTCAGCACTTGAAGCCATTTGGCAATTTATATGTATTTTGGCCTAATGTTCTGCCCTTACTTAGTACGAGGTCTTCAGTTAAGCTTTCAAACACAAAATACAATTTCTGTTCCCTCAGTGTAGACCCAACAGCAATTTCGGAAGACAAGAGAAAAACAGAAACATAGGGCATCTCCCTGGGAGTAGTTCAACAGCAACTTGCATCCATTAAAAAGTGCATCAAAATACATAAAAAAACAGCCTCAACACTGATACAATACACACCGGCACATGATTGACCCTCAGATCACTTCTTTTTTACATTTCAGTAACTTACAATAAAATGTTCCCAGCTCTTTTTGCATATTTGTTGCTTAACCTTATGCATGACTAACAAAAAACCAACAAATAAATGGAATAACATTTCCACAAATGAAATCTTTTATCCTCACAAAAACACAGGACTGATAATGGAATGGTAATGAGAAATTAACACAATAAAGTCTCTAAATGTTACTGAATGTTGTGGGGACAACTGGAAAGTACATGACCGCCATTTGGGAAAACACAAGTGTGACCTATATGACTATAATGCAGTACAACCCCTTTGCACCTCAGAAGTTATCTCATGTCAAGGAGCAGCTTATACACAGTAAAACACAGCATGCTGAACAGCCCACATGCCCTTTTTAAGGCCCTGAAACAGCATCAGTCTGACAGAGACACGTGTGACTTTGGTGATGCATAATAAAACGGGGCTGTTGGCAATGCAGGCACGGTAAGAGCTCAGACTTCACTTCTTCCTCTGAACTGTTGACTAGCTCATCCCACGGGGCAACTAGACACCCAAATCTTCCGCCTCATCCTTGTCACTTTCACACGTCCATACTACACTTCTCACATGCCTGATCCGCATGGTGAAAGCCTGAAGTGCTTAAGAGTGGAAAAGAAGCCCTTTAATAAAAGGCAACAGTTCAGTTCAAGCACTGCATTGTTGGTTCAGCAGACAGGAAGCATGCGAGCATTGCCGTTGTATTCTTCCTCCACCTGAAGGACAGAGTAAAGAAGTATTAGATCATTGTATTCAATGAGATTCTGTACTGTTATTTAATAAATCTGGAGATGATTTTAAAAATGTATGTGATTTTGTTTTGAACTCACCTCAGAATAGGCAGGAAGTGGTGGGAACTGGAATTGAGGTGTGTTCATAAAGATGGGACTGTCTCCACCATCATAATCGTCCAGCAGAGGTGTGAGAGGCTGTTCCATACTGCAGTCGCGTGTAACATCGCAGTAGCTGGGGGGGGCAGATGAGGGCATCCGTAAGGACACCCAGCTGGCCGATGATGTGCTCACAGAACCATCCTGGCTACTCATGCTGTTGGTACGGCTACCGAAACCACTGTAAGGCACAGTGCCAATCACCAGGGGCAGCTCCAGAATCAACTTATCGCTGCCTGGGATGTGCATGTAAATCTGTGGGAAAAGATCAATATAAAAGATCTGAATAAATGCCCAGTTCGTATAAGCAGCATACTTTGAAAACAGTTGTGACTTCATGCTAAATGCAAATGTAAACACTCACCATGAGCGCATATTCCACTCGAATAATGTTGCAGCCCAAAATGGAAGGCTTAATCTTGGGCACACGGATGGTCTTTCCCTGCCAAGCATCACACATGCCAGAGATGATGTGGTTTCCCCGCACTGAGGACAGTTTCTGCCTGAAGATCTTGGTGCGGCCATTGGCCTGGTAGATCTGCTTGGCGACAATGGCTGCTTTGGGTACCACGATGCGGGAGCAGGTGTTCTCAAACTTGGCATCGATGCAGATCTCTTCACCCTCACAGAAACCACGCCGGTCGATCTTGGCATTTAAAGACACCTGGCCATCAGGGATGAACATGCAGGTGACTTTCTTCTCCTTCATTCCTCCAGTAGGGGACTGTTGGTAGCAATATACAAATGACCGATTTATCCTCATACTTCATCATAAGAATGATTTAGATATGAAACAACAATATCAAATTATGAATATAATTAACAATTTCTCTATCTGTTTTACTTTAAAGGAACTACAACCAAAAAACAATGTTTAGAACATCACTAAAATAATGCTTCTCAACCCTTTTCAAAAGGAAAATGTCTTTCTAATAAATTTGAAACTCACCAGCAAGTCTGGGGTATTTACATCTAGGGGTTCCTCAACCTCAAAGTGTTTCTTGCACTCCAGGGCAGGCTGGGAGGGTCTCTCCATCAGAGCCTTCACAAAATATTGAACATATCCAAACTTGCCCTTGTAGGAAGATACCAGCTGCCTGTTGGGAAATGACAAAGGCATTATAGCACTGATATTATGATATTACTCTTAGGAGAGAAAAGTATTGAAATTAGAGTTTGTCAATGGAAACACTCACCCTTGTTGAGGCAGCTCAAACCCAAATGAGTATTCATACTTGTTGCCTGGACGGAGAATGACTGAACCATCTGTGTCTGTAAGAGGCAAAGATAACCATATTATTTAAAGATCTAGAAACAAATTAATTTTAAACGTCAGTAAATCATCTTAACCAACTCGTGCAAATAAAATCAGTCTTTCAAGATTCCAGTTTATATATTTTACTATTAGGATGTTCAGTCATATAAACAAACACGTTACTAAGCCTTTTCTATAAGGTTCACTGTAGGCTTTTATCATGTTCGATCTTTTGAATATGCGAAATGTACAGGCACATTCCAACATAAACATCATGTCAACAACATGCATCTGCCAACTTTATGAAGCCAGATAAACCCTCTTAACTCACCAGCTGGATGATCATCAAGATGGACAACCTCTTCATACTTCAGATAGTCGATTTCTTCACGGCATCTCTGTTTGCCCTTTGCGTACTCCACTTTAGCGCATCCGACTCCCAGCACCCTCATGGCCGTCACCCTGGTCATCTCCGACACCTCCACCACGATCCTGCCAGCCACTTTGTCTCCACTGCAGTAAAATGTCTTGGTTGGATCGTTGAAGGTGATCTCGAAGACCTTTATTCTTTTTGTCATCGCCACCATTGTTACTGATTTCCAGTCCAAGTCCAAGAATAAAGAAACACTCGAGTGTTTATGCGATTAATAAATTTGGATAAAATCAACCAAAAATGGTTGTCCTTTAAAACGGTACTCAGTCTTCAATAAAAATTGATAAGCCCTTGTTCACGTTTGACTTGCAGGAAGTTAGTGCTTTATGCAAACTCACTATTCACTTACTCTCAATTCGCATTGTTAGTTTAAAATCTCGTGCACACTGGGCTAGGCTACGGTTTTATACTCCCGTAGTTTCTGGCCGTGACTCACTAGGCTTGTTTACCACTTCAGCTGTTCATGCGGCAGTGGTATGGACAGCGTGGCTCAGCGCATGCACATCGCTCCGATTGGTCGAAAATCGGCGTTTGTGCCGTCACGGACCAATCAGCGTTCAGAAGCGGCGCGTGGACACCTCGTGGCTGAGAGCGCCGAGCGAGTGCACAGCAGCTGCAGGAAAGGAGGGGGCGTTCTAGGAGGAGTGGCCAAGGGAGGCCCCGCCCAAAGCGTGGTGTTGTGGCATGCCCAACAATCTGCAGAACCAATGGGGTTTCTTCCAAAATCTAATGTGTGTTACGTGCATGAATCCACAAACAGTACAATCAGTACGGTACATCATCCAGTAGGGACTGGAGAAAGGCGGTTTTCCCACTCTTGTTAATGTTGGGTGTTTTGAAAGTAGTGCCTCTACTGGTAAAACATGTGTTTACATCAGATAACTAATAGAAAAGTACTTGTCTGTGTACAAGATTTGTAATCTGTGGTCCATTGGAGTTATGCTTGTAATGTAATTTTACACTTTACAGCAGTGTCCCTGCCAGAATGTGCTCTGAATTGTGTATAACACTGTTTAATTTTATACATACCAAATATGAATATGTGGGTGTATGTATGTTTTCATGTTTAATGAACCCACATCACGCTGCGTTGCATGTTGGAGTGGTACCACCATCTTGGAAGGATCACCCTCTGTTGCTGATACTGACATTAATATACATACATGCTTACCATTTGTTTTATTTTTGCCTTTTTCATGATATCATTTGCAGGGAAGAGAGGCTATTTAATAGCACTGCATGGTCATTTTTGCTTTAGTTTAGAGGAATTCCATTCACAGTGTGTCTGGTTACCATAAGAACTCTGTCATGCTGGCACTCACTGTTGCTTCAGCCATCAAATGAAGATGAATGTAGAAATATCCAAATAAAAATGTGTTCAACAAGCTGACAGAAGTTGACCCATTTTTTTAAATGGAACTGTTGTGTCTTTGTTGTCATTGTAAATATTCACTTTCCCATTGCCACAGAAAGGAATCAGAGATTGTAGGTCACATTTAGTGGGCAGACATCAACACTGTTTTATATGGTTTATTTCAACAAATGACAAGCACAATCAAATGGAATCTTGTGAACAGTTTTGTGGTGGCTGTGTGTAAGTTCTGCTAATTCAAAAGCCGAGTGACAGTCATACACACAAAGCAATGTAAATGATCAAACCAAACAAAATACTAAACTTTTAAAAACACTCAGCAATGTGATTATTTCAGTGATAAATAATGATGCTTAATACTGATTAAGCAGTGGGTTTAATCAGTGATGACATAGATTTTCTTTTTGCTTGTCACCTCCTTAACCTGCTTCCCTGAGTGTTTTAACATGCAGAACAGGCGAAAAACATGTATTATGTTATATATTTTTTTCCTTGAACAATGATGCAACATTTTTTATAATCTTGGTATAGAATCAAAATACTGCGCTAAACTCACTAGCACAAAGGCTGCATGAACTTCCTAGTATGGCATTGAAACAAAACATTTACCCAGAATTCATCACAACGTTGCTTCAGTTTTATATTCTCTATACAGACAGACAGATGATATAACATATTTTAGCTCACCCTAGGGGAGCAGAGAGCAGTTTTACATAACTTAATTTACATCTTAGGTTCCCTTTTGATCACGTATGTATAATGGTTTATTTGAATAATTATTTCTGAATTTTTAATGTCTAAGTTCTATTATTGTATGACAATAATGGTTCCTAAAAAAATAAACAATTGTTGTGCACAAAACACAGAGTAGAATAATCTTTATGGTCAATATACACCAGTAACCTACAATGAAAATATGTATTGCTTTGCCCCAAGAATAACGCTCGGTCTCCATCTAGTGTTGAAGAAAAGCACGACAACATCAGTATAATTTCCATATAGCATGCATAAGCGCTTAGTACATTAGCAGTTGTTAATTGGCTGTGTCACACACTCAAACATAATGCCAATCATCCATCCATTTTCTATACCGTTTTTATGATAATTATTATAATGACTATGATAATTATTAATTAAACTTTGATTACTTTTATCATATTGCTTTTAATAAGTTGCTGCGCAAACTGTCTGTATGAAATGACATCAAATAAGTTATATTATGTTAATGGAAACGTTTGGTAACGAACGCTTTATAGTTGCCATTAGCAACCACATAACTAGTTGAGGTACTTCCGGGTAAAAAGTCCCTTAAAAGTCCTTCAAATATGGCTACCCCCTTGGAGGTGTACTGTTGGAAAGGCGACTATGGATTACCTTCAATAGATGTGGACTGTTTAATTGTGCTGGTAAGAAAAAGAAACCCGACGGCTTGATATCGCAACTGATTCGTCTGTTTTGTTTATCAGTATCGTAAATGTGTTGCATTCGTATATCTGTTGCGGGAAAGGTGGGAGGTGACTTCAGCACGCGTGAATGATGGTGTCAAAATGACATGTGACATTTTGACCCATGACTGAAACAGCCTGTACAGATCTGCTTCAGTGTGAGGATTTTTGTCATGTTAGCGGCATTATTGACATTACACTAGATCTGATGTGTCGCAGAAGCAGGTGTCATCTTTTCATTTACAGTTCGTCGTTCCAGTACACGTCGTGTATTGGTAAAAATTGATAGTAAAATTACACTTACAAATGTTTATGATGGTAACCATGTTTTTTGTCAATACCATATAATACCATAATTACTATAGCTTTGTACTGCTGTAAAAATGTTCAATCTAAAGATTGTGCTGAGTATCCACATCCACTATATAAAAGTCCTACTGGATTTAAAACAGCTTAAACATCAATAATGCTTTGCAGTGGCGATGTGTCTGTTATCACTTGTCATTGTTTGTGTATACTGCAGTGTGGATGAAGGTAGAGAAATGGGAGATTATCTGCCCATCGCGTGCAGCTGTCTAAACAGCCAGTAGTGTGTGTATGAGGAGTGAAGGGTTTCTGTGCAAAGATTCAAGCTCTCTACACAAAAAACAAACAGTAACCCCGAGCGTCTCGGGGGTTTCCTGACAAAAGCAGGAAGAAAAACTAAACTTCAGGACAACAATAATAATTGAATTTACACATTTTCAGAATGGCACGACTGCATGATTTTGAAGAACAATGCAATATGCAGTGAAGTTGCTAAATAAAGGAATATACGAGATGCAATACAGTTTACAATACACAATACATGTTTCAGAAAAAAAACCAATTATAATGTTTTAATTATATATGTTAACAATTATGACAATTGTTATAACAAAAACAATTATAACAATAACAAGTATATATATTTTAGTAAAATATTAATATTAATATTTAAAAACTAAAATATTTATAGCCATTCGTTTCACTTTTTCTTGGGGAAAAGTATCACTAAACCTCTGATGGCAGTCTCTCTTGCAGCCTGGCTGTGCTGTCAAATTAACCATTATTTTATCATTAAGTAGGTAAGCTTTAATAGCACAGAAACTTAATCACAAAAACAGAGGTGACCTTGAATCCATTTATATGTAAACATACACTGTAAAAGTACCCTAACAGAAGGTACGAACAAAAAAAGTAATTTCCCGAATTTAATTTTTTTGATCTGCTGTGATTTGCTGACATTGAAAATAAATTATGCATCACTGAAGTGTCACATTTGTGGTGACGAGCACTTTTTTCTTTTATTTGTCTATTCCTAACAGGAATTTTTCAAAAAACATGCAAGGATTTTTCCTGCTCTGTTGCTGAAATGATGTGGGCAACAGAAGTTTTGACTATGGTGATGGCTTTCCTCTCTCATCTAGCTTAAACATTCTCCAGGAGAACGGGTGGTTTATGGTTTCTGTGTCTACAGAGCAGTCATCACAGCGAACGCAGTCTCCAGTTACCACTGCTGTAGAGAAAATGTCTTAAAGCAGATGCCAGGAAAAGAGATATATTTAGTAGAACCTTTGGGGTATCACAACTGAAAATTGCTTTGTTAGGGGAAAATTGTTTAAAAAGTAAAATGACACAAAATGGCCTGGGTTTTGGCTGGTGATGATATTTTTCTGCTCTAACCTCTGTTCTCACGTTGGGATAAATGCACATGGTTGTCTAGTTTAAAAGGAATATAAGGAAAAAATCAACCATAGCAAAGAGTTTGTGCTTGTTTTGCAAATATTTGTTTTTGTGGGATTTATTTAAAAAGAAAATGCAATGATTTAATTAATTTTAGGATTTTTAAAAAAATGTTATTAATGCTTTGGAGCATTTTATTAATGCTGGTTGTGTTAGGAGACTGGAACTTAACCTTAATCTATTAAAGCTGATGTAAGTGAATTCTGCAGCACCAAAAAGAGCTACAAGAAGTATGACCAATATCCAAATACGTCCCATGTCTTCATTTGTTCCAAAAAAAAACTAGTAGTAAATCCTATCTAGCCTTGGATTGGCTTTTTTGTTGCTGTCATGGAAACGGATGTGATTTCTCAGGACTTTGTATTAATTTCGGTCGGACATATGGGACATTTTTATATGTATACCATTTTTTAGCTGCTTTAACATTTTGTCTGCACGTTTAAGACCAGTAGCAGATGGCTAGGTGGGGCAGATGGGTTCTGTGTCAAATTAAAAGAGGTGAATGTTAACTGCAGCCAGACTCTTTTAGATTGGGCATCTCGGGTTACTACTGCTTCCAGCAACACCGCTTGTATATAATCATAAATGATCTTGTGTTTATACAAGCTATTTTTCTGTGTCCAGTTCTGTTTATTGTACCACTGGCTCTTTATTGGGTGGTTTCATCTTGTGTTGTGGAATATATAGGCATGCTATTGCTCTTGTAGTGTTCCATAAACAAAGGCAACAATAAATGTATTTGCTGCTAAATGTCAGCACAGCAGTCAGGAGCCCTAAAACCACACTGGAATGTAGAGAGTGGAAGCACAGCGTTTGATGATCGCTAATAACACTTCCATCACTGGTTTGAAAACAAGATGTTAATGTTTCACAGAGACGATCTCAGCTCCCATCTGATCTTTCCTCCACTTTATCATATGTGCTCAGGGACGAATGCGCATTCATTCCAGTGGTGCTATGACTGACATCTTTGTTTTCAGTTGAACGCAGCTAAATGCATTTTAGGTGTTTACTAACAGGACCTCCCAGAACTCTTTCAGACGCTAACTCAAGTCAGCACATTTTTAAATGGCACAATTAGCAACATGAATGTCTGGTCCCACAGAAATTGCATTGTAGCAAAGCTCAGATAATCCGACCTACTATTACTCAGGCTAACGCAATGTCTGTTCTTTTGAGATCATGACAGACTTTGTACACTCATACTTATGGTTGAAAAATTAAAGCAACCTCAAGTTAAACTTCAATTAAACTGGCACGTAACAATAGCCAGATGCATTGTGATGAAGTTACAAGTGAGAAAAGCATTTTCCTTTGCTAATGTGAGTTTTTTTTCAACCAGCCATGACCACACCAAGCGACAAGTAATGGGACATTTTTAAAGATAGAGAGATTGATGGTTTAGATTCTATTTTGACAACGTCATGTTGGATAACTTTACCAATCTCTGTAATCAGTCCAAAACTTCACTGCACGCAACTGTATTTTAACTAAGAAACGATGTCCTAATTAGATGCAATTGTGTGGCATCGTACAGAGATTGCACCAGGGGACCAGTTTATTAGAGAAACTGGCGGGTGTGATCTTCTGACTTAGGCCAGTAAACAACCATTAATACAGCACCTTAACAACACCCTAGCAACTGCATAGTAATGCATTGACAACCACACAACATTTTGATGTCATATGTAAAGTCTAGTTTATTTTTCTCTTATTTTTCTCTCTCAGGCCTATGCAAAGTTTGCAGGCGCTCCACTTAAAGTACATAAAATCACCAACCCATGGAGAAGTCCCACAGGTGAGTTTGGAGTGTAGAACCTTCATTTTTTCTATGTTTGAAAAATAACAGGTAAGAGATCTGTGGTAACAGGCCAGGACCTTCATAAAGCTGTCAAATTGAGCTGCTGTCAAAGAAGACCAAAAGACAGTTTAATCTATGTGCTGTAAGAGGGACGTAGACCCCTCATTACACCCTTTTGCAGTTAGGGTCAGAGTTCAGTAGGTTGTAGGTCAATGGGTCAAGCATCCATGACTTCTGTGACCCTTTGGACACAACTGCAGGTTTGCAACGCAGTTGTTGAATCTACAGACATCTTTAGCTGGTTTCAAATGTCTCAGATTTCATCAGGTAGTGTTTATGTGGGCTTAAATGTTTTTTCCCTTGGTAAGGTTCTTTGCCTGCTTTGAAGACCAGGGAAGAGGGAAGCATCTCTCAACCCAGTAAGATCATCATTCATCTCAGGAAACAGGTGAACGACCACCCCAACCCTCAGTCACCTTGAGTTACTAATGACCTTTTAAGTCAAAATGAGCTTGGAAACACACATACCCATAAACGCTAACACACAACAGGTGATGATTAGAATTTTGGGCTTCTCAGCATCTAAATCACGGTTTGCAACCTCATGAAACAGGTGAAGGTTTTCTCTGTGAACCATGTGTACATAATATATCAAACCAGGTGGCATCTGCAAATTATAAATTAATTATACAAATTGCATTAGACCTTACCAGAATTCTCAAAACAAGCGTTTTGAAAAGTTATTTTTAACTGGTAAATACTTAATTACTAGTTAATGACTAAATATTTAATGCCACAGTTAATGTAATTGTCTAATTTGACAATATCCATAATTAAATGGGAAAGATTCTCTTGGTTACTAATTTATTAATGGTCTATGTAGCGCTTCCCACAATGCACATTGCTTCAAAGCAGCTTTACTTTAACCACTGGAGGACAGCCACAAAAACTCATGTCTTGCAGACATGCAAAATGAAGTCATTGTATTCAATGTTTGCATTCCTGTCTATTTGTGTTTTAACTGTGTGTGTGGGGGATTTGAGCACTGCTGCATAAATATAACTCTCTCCATTGTCCCTACATGCACATACAGTGTTCTTTTACCATTTTAATGCAGACTGAAAAACATTTTTCTTAATGTGTTTGTGCTGCTTTTAGTTAGTGACGTTAACAGTTTTAAGTGTGGACGAAATATACAGATACCAAAATACACCTAAAATGCAGTATGAGACAAATTTGATAAATATTTACAGAATATTGTAAAAGAAAGGGAACTTACGGGTTATACCCTTTGGTTTATTTAGCTTTGAGGTTGTATTTATTGATGTTTACTCTTGGCGTTGCTGCTCATTGCGGCTTCTGACTTAAGTTTATTAGGCAGTGGGTACGACTTGACCTTTTAAAGGTTGTAAGTGGTGTGCTAGTAGAATGTACGGAAAGTTGGGAGGTGACTAATTTTTCCTCGTTGTAGTCACTTAATCATGAAGAGGTTTTTTGGCATTGTGGTAAACACTCAGAAGAGTTCAGGAGGAAAGATGTGTCAAGTCTAAACGCATCATGGTCTGCTCTCATACCGCAGCTGTTTTCTTGGTAGTCAGTCACTGCTTGTCCTGTACAGGTTGAAGTACATACAGTTCCCACAAAGTATGTTGAATAAAAGCAGATTTCTCAGACTGACAGCTGAATGATTAGGTCTGTCTCTTGTGTTTTAGAAGTACAATGCAGATTACGACCTGTCGGCGAAGGAGGGCGCAGACACGCTTGCTTTTGTCTCTCTGCTGGAGGAGAAATTGCTTCCAGCCCTGGTGAGGAGATGGAAACAATGGAGATTATAAAATTTAAGATTTTCATTCTAAATTAAGATTGTATAAACTGTTCAATAACCCAACACATCGAGTAAAATCTGTGTTAAAGCTGCATCACAACATGTTGGAATTACCTTGTTAGGTTACAGTAAAGCAGGACCTAATTTTACTATTTATTTAATTTGGCACTTGCTGTTGTTTGCCTTAAAATGAGGAGTTTTCTCTTCTCTTCCTGCTTCACACCCTTTTAATCGGTTTCATTGGAAAATTACAGGAAACATACTGGGATAAGGATCCCTGTCCCAGCTCTGAGTTAAAGGCACCCTGTTGTTGTTTTTGTTGTTATATTTCATGTCACTAGGGAAAGAAAATTAGTTAAAGACATACCATTTTCTAAAGTTCATACCAAAAATGACCTTCCTCCATCTGTTTCACTGCAGCCTGAAAATAAAAGCTGCAAAGTACCCAATATAAATGTTATGAGACCAGCAGTAACTATAAGCTACTGGTTAATTGATTTTCATGATGGCTAAATCTTTTCATCTGATCTCCAAACTAAACTCTGGTTGTTAATCATGCTCAAAATGCTTTAACAGGAAATACTCTAGTGTAATTAATCCAGTTACTGAATCAATTTAAAACCATATAGCAGTAGGGTAAGGGTTAGGGGATAGGATATACAGTGTGTACAGTATAAAAGTCATAGTTTATGGAACGTCCCTATAAAGTATAAAAGTGTGTGTGTGTGTGTGTGTGTGTGTGTGTGTGTGTGTGTGTGTGTGTGTGTGTGTGTGTGTGTGTGTGTGTGTGTGTGTGTGTGTGTGTGTGTGTGTG
>JAZGTJ010009259.1:0-14447 GCA_036877575.1 Botia almorhae | reverse complement strand
GACAAAATGACATTATGAAGCACTCTCTGCAGTAAAAATAGAGATTCAATCTATATTGTCTCAGCTGCGACTGAAGAAACAGGGCCTGTGGCAAACATTCTGCATGTGTAGTGCGTCAGGAGAGCACCCAGCTAACAATTTTAGGTTGTGAGAACGTTCGCCTAACGCTTCCACTAAGTAACAAAACCGTTATTTTAAAACTTCTAGGAACAGTCAAAACGTCCAGTTTTTTAAGACTTATTGTCATATTTTAAAATGTTTCACGAACAACTTTGGAATAATGTTTTTTGATATATGATACATAACGTTAACGCAAGGACGTTCTTGACAACTTTGAGAGAACGTTAGCCTGCGTTCTGAGAACGTTCCCTGTTACACCAGCAGCGATTGCATTTCTGTGAAGTAAACACAGCTGCAGCTTTATGTTGACATTAGAGTGGCTGGTTTGGTTTGCTGCATAGAGTATTTCTTTTGATAATGACTATAAATTACAACGAGTGAGCCGTTGAGAACTATTACAGACATGATCGTCGTGAAATCTAATTTAAATTCAGGAGGGGAATCACATTTACATTCAAATGGTGATAAATTTAAAAAGGAATGGAAACCAGATCCCGAAGCGTTGCTTTAAATTGCCTTGAACAACTACAGTACAGTCTAGTCAAATCTACTGAACAGAACGTGCTGTTTTCTGTCACCGCATGTGGAACCTGACAGCGGCTTTGCTCCATGATTTTATGTTTCATAAAGAGTTTAATGTAAAATAATGTTCAGAATTATTCATTAAAATACAGCGTACATTGTCACCTTTAACTTGATTGTTATACATGTAAACACAGCTGAAATCACAGCAAAGCCACTGTCTTATGTATAAAGTACTTTTGTCAAATTAACCAATCAGACGATCTGTGGGCGGGGCGTCACATGCAGCATACGTCTCCCATTGACTATTTTAACATTAACATTACGGTTTTAAGTGAAAATGTATGTAAAATGAAATTGGAATATTTGATCACCTGTGACTGTTAAAATATTTTAGCATAAATATTTTAAGTTTACAGTGTTAACACAATTATAAATCATTATTAAATCACCACTGTCCCTCTTTAAAAGTTAATTTGAAATGTTTCAGGCCTCGCCCCTTAAATAGCAGCAGATGTGCTTCTAAACAAACACATAACGACAAGAAGCAAAATTCTTATTATTTAGTTTTTTAGTGCGTAAAGATCATCGGTCATGTGTCTATATGATGTATAGAGATGAAGCAGACATTTCTTGTCATTGACTTACTCTCAGTATGATGTTAATGGATGCACGTGCCCTCTAGATTGGTCTAATTCCTCTGAATGCTGTTATATGGATATCTACACTGCCTGGAATGGTCGATCATTTTTCATAAAGTCATTTTGTGATTAATGATTTAGATTGTATGAAGTTTTGTCAATTTTTTATAGTTTTAGCACAAATCCTTGTGATCTGTAGTTGAAATGGTTTGATAAGTACATATTTGTCTTGTGTTGGCAGTTATTTTTGGTTGGACATACTGAAGTTCTTGTCAGTAGTCTTAAAGGCAGATTACCAGATTTTTTTTGTAGATTTTTTTTTTCTAATGCTGGTTGAAAGTCTCTTTACTTCCTTATAGCAATCCCTATCAAGTACAGTGATCTAAATATATTTATATAAATATCTTGTTCAAATAATATTCGGCCAATCATCACATTCGGTCCGAGGGCAATGATAGGCTGTCCTACTTGCTTGTCAAACTGTGTATGTGTTCATGTGTGTTGAAGGAGGCGTGGCTTTGGAGAACGCTCTGAAGGGAGGGCAAGATCTTATGTTTTCAGAGCTAGGTCGCTATTGCTATCCTCTGTGAAATTGCCTACCCTACCTTTAACAACCATGAGTCATAATTTGCTATGTGCTGTTAGTAATAGGTAGTATTAGGGGAAGGGATGTTGTCATTCTGTGCAGAAAGCAGTGTTGTGCCATGTGACATTAAAATAGCTTCAGATGGGAAGGTTGTTACACTTGGAGTTCTCAGTTATATTTAAATATTAACTTCAGATATTTTCTCCTAAGAGACATAAAAATAGCAGCAAATAAGACGAATGTTAAAAGAGACTTTTAACCGGCATCACAAAAATTGTTTCCGGAAAAATCACCTAAACTTCATTTAATGTGAGTAGTTAGAAAAGTCTAGAAGAGTTCATGTTGACACTTTTTTAATTACAGAAGTTGGTGTTTTGTTAAATCAGAGTGAAGCTGAAGATTTTGTTCAAGTCAATTTTGAAATTTTAGAATACAGATATGTGTGTTTACTGAGGAGAAACCTTTGAGATGCCGGACCCTTAAACAAAAGTCTATGTTTACTGTCCATTTAATCTCAGTTTTCCTGTGAGAAACAACTGAGGCATGAGGAGATTTTTGGTTGTTCTGAGTTAATAATATGATTTTATTCTTGCATTTCCTGAGTGTACATTTCGTTCAAAAATACTATTTCTTTCTTTCAGGTGTAAAACTTGAAATGAAAAGTAATGCTTTTAATAATGCACATAAGTTATTTATACACAGCAAATGTGACGATCTGAAGTTGATCAACTGCCTTAACACGTATATTTTTAGTGCACGTTACCTTTAAGGTGTCATAAATGCGACACTTATATAACCAAGAGAAAAAACGCTGAAAACTTGTTAACTTTAATAAAGATTCCCCCTTTGGACCTTACAGTCCCTGTAGTGAACAAACACAGTTGTTTAATACCGTGTGTCCACTAGCGAGCCTCAGCTTTTATTGCTTTGGTAATACCAGTGAGATAAGCACTGATGAGTGCCCTGAGTAGATGGCAAGAGTGATGAACGTGCTTACTCAGTCGTGTTAGCATCAGACTCATCTCGCTCTTTATGTCCTCACCCACGCGCCGTTCTCGCAGTCTGTCAGCGTTCTGCACTTTAATCACGGCGCGTCTGAGGTTTATTCCTGATCGCTCGCTTTACACCGGAGTCAAAGCACTTTCACACCCCAGTTAGTGTCGTATTCCAGTGTTGTGTAATGCACTTAAAGAGTCGTGTTCAGGGGCGAGCCACGCTAATGTTATGCCTCATCGCAGAGCTACTGTGTGTTTATTAAATTGCGAGGTCGCAACAGTTGGCCTGAGCTTGTGATAGTCCTCTGATGGGCGATGGGGTGTCCCAACGAACAAATAGGGATTGCAAGAACGTTTCCCAAACATTTCCATTAGTAACAGAAATGTTAAAAATGTCATTTTAAATGTTCCAGGAACATGTCATTTTTTTAGACATTGTATTAACATTGTTGCTTGGTCATAAGAAAAATATTCAGACATTTGCTACCTCAGTAATGTTCCTTAAACGTTCCACTAACAACTTCAGAATAACATTTTTGGTATTTGATATATAACATGAAAAAGTTCTATCAATATTACGGCGAAAACGTTTTTTGATGAGAACGTTCTGAGAATGTTCCCTGTTAGCTAAGAAAGCACTTACACACTTTAGTTAGTGTCAATTCCAGTGGTGTCAGCATTGTGTAATGCACTTAAAGAGTCGTGTTTAGCGGCAAGCCATGCTAATGTTATGCCTCATCGCAGGTCTTCTGCGTGTTTATTAAATTGCGAGGTTGCCCGAGCTGGGGCGATCATTTCTGTTGGGTGATGGGGCGTGTTTGTTTGCAGTTCGAGCTGGTAAACATGGCGCCTCTGGACGTAGCCTGTCTGTCTGCCGCTGCTCACCTTAGCTTCAGGTCAAAATAAATGAGGAGAAGCATTGTGTACAGTTTGAAGATGAAGATAAAATGCTTTTATTAGTTTGAATGCTTGCAAAGTTAACGTGCTTGAATTGTGAATATGAATGTGCTTGTTTTTTCACTTTCTGAGAAATGCAGTAAAGATGAAAACGATCCAGCCGTCACGACTGCAGCTTTCCAGCATCTCTGCGGAACTTTAAAGTTACATGCACATAGAAGTACTGCACATGTCAGCAGAGGTAGATCCGCATGTTCCTGGTGCATATCCTGTCTCTGTCCTATCCGGACGGGATTAGATTTCCCAAAGGACACCAGGGGAGTTAACCGGAGAGTTTCTCCCTCCCTTCATAATGTTTCCGATGTTGTGTGAACAGAACGGATGCGTTAGATACAGACTGCATTAAAATCACAAAGTGCATCTGCAAAACACACATTCCTCGGACCTCCTCAGGGAATATTTGTCCCATTCAAAGAGGGCTTAAGACACACAGCTCAGTGGAATCAGAACCATCTTTTGGCTTTTGTGGCAGTGTTGGGTCTTCAGGGGTGGCCGGTGATGCTAGGATGTTCTAGAGGAGACACCATCCAGCTTATCATACTATCTTCTCATGTAAAAAGAGCTGCCTGTCTCCATTCTTCAGCCCCTTCTCATAAAGGTTAATAAGAATGACACAGGAATATTAATACTGCTGATATTGCAAAGCCTATGAGATGTGTTTGAATGTGTCTTGAGTGTTCTGTCGAAGGTCGGGTCATGAACATCCTCTGTCACCTTTAATATGTGATGAGCGTTTAGTCCTCAAGTCTGTAGAGCTAGAACCAGCTTAGCTAACTCGGAACGTTGTAGGAACGTTTACCTAATGTTTCCATTAAGTCGATAAACTTAAGAAGCGTTCAAAACGTATTCAAAGATCGTTATTCAAACGTTTCTTAATTATAAAAAGTGTTCTATTACCGCAAGAACGGATTTTGATAACTTTGAGGGAACTTTTAAAGACGTTTCCTGTTAGCTGGGTAGCGGTTTCTGCATTTAAGAGAATTAATCAAGGAGACTTTGACCTGTTGGCTCATCAGCGCTAATGCTAGTGGAGCTGAGCGGAGGTGTGTACTTAAAGGTGATGTGTTTAACTTTTTCAATGTTAAATTGTTTTTCAGTTTAATGTGCAGAGACAAGTAAGCCATTTGTAGCTTTGATTTCCCCAAAGTGCTTAACACACTGTGGTGCTATTAATTGCCACATTGGTGCAACCAATAGGAAAATAATACAGAGACTATAAATAGACAAACATTTTTCTGTTGGGTTGTTTTTGCTGGTAGTTAACTCTGTTTTGTCTACTTAAGACTTAAAGTTGTGTAAATACTGCCAGTAAAATGTTTGAACAAACCTTATAAATCTGTATTATTTATCCACATATTAGAATGATAATAAGATTTAACATTCAGAGTGTCCAAGATTTTGGGCTAGAAGTGTGAATAAAGACATGCTTTTTTGTTTTGAATGTAGTTAAAAACCAAATTAATCCTCAAAAACATAGGACAGGACTTGATTTTGTCCTTTGAGAACTGATTGGATCATTGGAAGCTGGAGGGGTAAGAAACTGCCTGGCCATTAGACAGTCAATGTAGTCCCGCCCCCGGAGACAGGCAGACATCATCAAGAGATATGTCATTTCGGAGGGGGGAGGGGAGGTGAATGTTTTTGATTAAAAATCACGAAGGCACATGAATTAAAAGATAAAGATGTGCGTGGATAAATCATTTATAATAAGCGCTGCAGTATTCCATAACAAAAAGGATTGTAAATTTTGATTTCACCGTGACTTTAATAGAACCATAATCCTTAAGCGTAAATGCAATCGCAACCAGTCTTTAAATTCCTTTTACGATTTCCATCATCATCATTATAATTCTTTGCACTTTCCCATCAGATGAACCAGCAGTGGCCATGAATCTCTGGTCCTGCGGTCTGGGCCTTAGCACCTCTGATTTCAGCATCATATTGTAAAGCCCCCGAGACCTCCGCTGCTTCTCTGTTGCTATTTTTCTCCGCACGCCTCCAGACGTATCACAGTTACAGCGATGCTTAAAAATTCATGTGTGTGGATTTTGGGTCATTAAAGAGCAATCACTTGGGTTTCTTTAATGAAATCCAATATTCATGAAAATGGATTTTCTAGCTGTGTTTTTCTTTCCCTGCCATCCTTGGCTGTATTTGCATGCATTTGTTGGGTTTGGTTAAGAATAGCATAGGTTAATGCCGTCCCCTACTGCAGGGTCCAATTATTCTACGAGTTGTACAGCAAAAATGGCGACTCACCTGATTCATAACGCCTCCGGTTAATGGCCTACAATGTGAGATGTTAGAGAATGTGAGAGTTCAGCTGCAGGGTAGTGAGTATCAGACCTATTTCAGTTGCTTTATGGGACCTTCCCCTCAGATAAAACTCAGCATGATTTGCGACTGCCTGTTGCTAAGCAAAGCTAGAAACGTGGCGCGTGTGATGCTGTGAAAATTCTGTGCGTGTTTTTTGAGCTAACTCGTGCGGTTTGGACTGTTTTGAGTTCATGTTAATTTCAGCCTCGAACCATGTCCACAAACCACACACTTCTATTTACAGGCTGTCTGATGCATGTTGTATGAAGATGGCAAGATGTGACAGTTGGGGTGCGCCACCCAGCCAACAGGGAATGTTCGCTGAACGTTGGCAAAAAAATTACCCTCAAATTTTGATGTTTTTTAACATCATGCGTCATATCATAAACATTACATAAGTATAAAACATAAGTATTAAGAGGAACGTTACAAGCGTTATAGAATTGAAAAAGGTTTGAATAGCGTTTCTGTAACCAAGTATGTTCCTGGAACATTCAAAATAGCATTGTAACATTTTGTTACTTAATGGAAATGTAAGGGAAACATTCCTGCAACCTTAAATTGTTAGCTGGGCAGTCCACTGAGAAGTAAGGTTGTATTTACCGGGTTAATGCAATACTAGATATGCACAAGCAAAACTGTATATTCCACTTTGTTTTCTGAGTCACGTTTGAATCATCGCGATAATCGTGTCGGTCAGATGATGTTTCTCAGTTAAAGTGGGCGGTTCTTGGCCTAAACGACCTACAATGTGGACCAGACTTGAAGACAATATTCTAGCTACACGACTACATCAGAAACAACTTGACTTGAAAATATTATGTGCTAGTTAATGTTTACGTCACCAAGAACTACAACTCTACACTTAATGGGAAAAACAACTTTTTATCTCCTATTAAACATGCAGCAACCACCAAATCTCACGGGATTTGTTATGCAACGTGCGCGCGAACCTTACGTAACGCAGCCTCATTAGAATGTAACACAGTGATCTTAGAACGAAGACAGCAAAAAGCGAAAAGTCCTTGAAACACAAACAGTCACTCGTGGCGGCCCCATTGTGTGAATGATTCCAAATACTTATGATGGCAATAAACAATGACATCCAACTGGGTGAAAATATTGACTAAAGAGTTTGAAATTCATAGCAGCCATTCCCCCAAAGCCATCCCAATAATTACAGCTCCCTTTTCTGCTGTTAAATGTCTTTTCTTGCCTGCTCCCTTTACTGCCAATAAATGGTCTGCTAAAGTACAAATCCATATAGTTAGCTTCACACTGCAGCTCTGTCACTTATAGCTGCTTTGTGTTTTGTTGCAGGGAATCTCTAGTATGCTACAGCATAATTACGTATTTCAGAAAAGCAGTGGAGTTGATCTTCCCTCGCCGTCTCTGATTATGTCCTTTTACAGTTGTTTTTCCTTTGTCACCATCCCTGGACGTATCGCTGGGCAGACCAGAGACTCAGCCAGTATTTGCTCAGTTTCTTACTCTTTTATGTGTCTTCACAAGCACCCTATAGATGTTCTTTGCTTGCATTTCTTTATACTGTGTTTTTGCCTGTCCCAGGCCGCATTGGTCACGGTAAGGCCGAGGGCGGACCTTGCGGTGCTGCTCAGCGTGGTGTTTTTGGAGTGCAAATACAGAGGTAGACCAAAAACAACACAGAGACTGCGCGTGTATGTGTGTAGCCACATGTGTGTGTGTGAGAGTGGGGTGCAACAAAAAATGTATTGCAATTTGGTTCTAACAGCAGGGTAAATCAAAAGTAAAAAGCCAAAAATTGAAATGCACGTAACCATATAATTATGTTTTAAGACAGTAAAGTAAATAGACCTATTGATTTTAAAAAGGGCGGAGAAAGTACCGTTTCTATTGTTGTCGACATCAAAGTCTGTGCGTCTATATCGCTGCAAAAGAATCAATGTTTTAATCAGTCCTGTTTTCCTGCACCTCTTTTCAATAGACGCGCCATTGGCAGATGCAAAACAAAAATACATGTTTGACCTTGTGTTTTGGTGTTGCACAGGAACTGGCATGAATGTAAAATGCAGATGTTGGGATGTTAAAGGCAAAGAAGGATTCATTGAGGATACATATATGTTGTCTTTAAAAACCAATTAATGAAAGTATCTCTGAGAACAGGAAGTGAAGCAAACATTGGATTGGGACATGCCTACTTTGACATATCGTCCGCAGGCGGTGAATTTGCTGAAGTTTGCTAGGTTGGTGCCATCAAATCTTTCAAAAATGTTCAGAATTTTCTTATTAGCAAGCTAGATATACACACGCAAAGCTCTATATTCCACTTTGTTTTCTGAGTCACGTTTGAGTCATTGTGATAATTGAGTCAGATGATGTTTCTCAGTTAAAGTGGGCAGTTTTTGGCCTAAACAGCCTACAATGTGGACCAGACTTGAAGACAATATTCTAGCTACATATGACTCAATACACCCGCCGTTGGCAGATTGGGAAAAAACGATATTTTTGACCTTGTGTTTTGGTTTTGCACAGGAACTGGCATAAATATATAATGCAGATGACTGCTTAATGTTTTGATATTTTACAGTTTAGGACACAACCCGTATGTGCATTCCAAATCTTTGTTTTGTTAGTTTGCAGAGATTTAAAGTCACACTTCCTTCCAAGTTTTATTTTGACAGCAAAAAGTCAACCCAACTCCATGTGTGTGCAGGAATGGCCCTGCGTGAGTCGCTGGAGAGGCAGTTTACTTGTATGACAGTTTACTTGTATGACAGTTTACCTGTCCAGTGGGTTTATCCACACTGTGTGATGTGAAAACTCTGGGCATGGCTTCCGCACTGCTCAGAACTACACAAATCATGCTGTGTAAAGATGATGAAGACCTACTGTAAGAGTTTGCAGTGCAAATGTAAGGCAGTTGCGCATTACAAAACAAACCACTAAATAAGATACAGTAAATAAAACGTTCTCTTCCATCGCTTAAGTGCCACTGTTAACTTTAGATGGATCATAATGTTTGACTAATTGACTAGTCTCCACGACAACTGACTTGAGTTTGAAGTGTCAACCTCAGATTGAAGTGTTTATATATTTTTTTAAGCAGCAGTGCATTAATTAGCGTGCTAACAGCATGCTGTGCATTAGCAGTTTGTACCGTATAAAAACCCTTGCGTTAAAGTTGCGTCTGTAACTTTATCGCCGCTGTTACAGTCACACCTCACACACTGTTTTTAAGACACCATGTCAAGATTAAAATAGTGCAGCGGGTCTCGAGACCCCTGCGTTCTGCTCCATCCCACCCGCTTTTAAAAATGCAGTTCTGCACATCCCTAATGATCACGTCTGCATGACAGTGCTGACACTCGTACCCGAGGTTGCTGACACCTGCGCACGCATGACGTGACTGCGAGACTTTGTGAGACTGTGACTGTGGGCGATGAAGAGGTCGTTTCAGGATATTCATCTGTGTGAGGCAGATGATTCCGGAACACAGGAATGTTTCTACTAATGTATTTGATTTTTTGATCACATTTCAGAGAAGGTTAGCCAGCATTCTGAGAACATTTACGGTTAGCTGGGTATAAATATTTGCTTCCTCAACATGTGACTCGTCTTTAGCTGTGAGCCAGCCATCATTCCCATATATTCCTGTATATATGTGTCCAATATTTCCGGAATTTTGCAACCCTAAATAATAGAGCACTGCAGCTCACAGACAGCAACCTTGGGCCTGCGTATTCAGCCCCTATATTTCTTTATCCATCTCTCTCTCTCTCTCTCTGGTGTGCCACAGGAAGAGACAGAAGGAATGAAATCATCACGCCTACACGGAAAAGCGACCAGCGTTCTATTAACAAGTACATTTTAATTGGCCACTAGCAGTGACAGGCAGTCGACTGCTGTATGACATGAGGAATATTTTATAAATACATTCCGCGGGGCTGCGAGTGCCCTTCTAAACACAGACGGGTACAAACCACTGATGGGAGCGAAAGTTGCATAAATCAACTGCTGCCCCATCCAGCTGTTTGTAGCTTTATTTTTTCTTTGTTAGATCTTGTCATCGTTTCGTGCATTTCTTGACGATGACGATGGCCTAGATTTTAGATTGGATATCATGCGTGTCCCAAAACAAGGCCAACATGGTTTTATTGTACACAATTGTGTTGTCCTAATTTTAAACATAGAATTTTATTAAAGCTGCGATCTATAACCTTTTCGAGTTAAACTTTTTTTTTTAAATCAGTGACTGAGCAAGTACATAACTTCTCTTACCCCGATTCATAATGGTATGTTTATAAAATTGATTTATAATTGAAGTGGTGAGGCCCGGTTTCCCAGGAAATGTCAGTTTGGCTTCATTTGACTTGTAATTTGATGTATTGAAAAGTGTTAATAAACCTGCAGTTTTTTGTTTCAAACAGAGATGGCGATAGAGAGGCGAAAGACAGATTGCAGCTTTGTTGAAACTGTGAAACACATTGATTCCAACAATAGGCAGAAAGATTAACAAAGCATAGGTGAAATGGCAAATTAGACAGTTTTATAAATGGATAGTTAGCTCGTGTCTGTGGACTCTATTTACCGTAATTTTACAATGAACAAGTTGAGATCCACCTTTCGTGTAGAGTTTGATTGAGTTTGATTGAAACTGATGTTTCTTCTTCCTGTTAAAGATGATTTGTCCATGTAGTTTTATACTTTTCCAAACACAATATAATTGTTAGCTGGATGTTTTTACTTACATATATTGATTTTTCATACTGTCCGTGACCTCATCAGAACATACCTGCAACTCATTTTTGGGTCGCGACCCCCCCATTAAGCAAGCACTGTGCCTATCTGTTCTGTCTGGGCAATCTTTCCGAGCTCAACTGTAAAGAGGAAATTGAATTAAAAAAGCTTTTTATATCTATCTGTGCTAGTGATAAATAAAATTGTCAAAATCTGTCAACAGTTAGACTCCCTCACACACACACACACACACACACACACACGCACTAGATTGAAATCTGGAAACCCATTTGCTTTCTTCCTTCTCTCCTGTACCGATGTAACGTCAAGCAGTCGGCACACGTCCTCTTCAGCTCATTTCCACCTTCACCTTCATTGTGCTGCACTTCCTTCTCCCTCTTTCTCTCTCTCTCTCTCTCTCTCTCTCTCTCTCTCCCTCTTTATCCTCGAACCGTCTGCTGCCTTAAGGTCTGTGGAGAATTCGGCCAAATTACCTGTCATAGCTGCAGCTACGTGTAAATAAGGCAAGAGAGTGTGTCGCGTTCTGTTTCTCTCACTCTCCCGTCATCCGTTAGTCGCTCTCATTGCCTCACAGCTCGCCATTTCTCCGTCCATCTCTCTCCAACCGTCCTTTTCTTTGTCCTAAAACGAAGATGTCAGGCTTTGTCACATTTATATCACACTCTGAAAGGGAACACAGATGTCGCCCCGCACTGCAGCTTCAGCTGTGGCAACAGGCCTCTGACAGGCTGTTATTTAGCGGCAGATCTTAAGCGAATTTGAAATTACAGCGAGAGAGTGTGTGTTTGTCAGGACTCGCACATGCCACTGTGTGTGTTTGTGTGTGTGTGTGTGTGTGAATGCGCTCATTTTCCAGACAGACATTTTCGTTATATCATTTTTGTCTTGTTGTTTTATCTCCTTACAATTCTAAATACAAACAAACACAGATGAGACAACGAAGCAACGGTTGACATACAGTGACAGTATAGAGTGCGGATGGTACAACTGGGAAGGATTTGCCATCCTGACTGACAGAACGTTCTCAGAACTTTGGCTAACATTCTATAAAAGTTCTTTTGAAAGTTATCAAAACTGTTCTTAGAGTAATGATTGTAGATTGTTTTGCTACTATTATATATAGCAAAAACATTATTCTTAAGTTGTTAGTGGAACGTTTTAAAGTGACAGAATGTTTAAATAATGTTAATATAATAATGTTAATAGAACATCTAAAAACACGTTTGGATGCTTCCTAGAACATTTAAAATAACTTTGTAGAATGTTCTAGGAGCATTCCACACATAATGGAAATGTTAGGAAAACTGTTCTTTCAACCTGAAATTGTTAGCTGGGATGTTGCTGTAGATTTTGCTGTATTGTTGATACTGTAGTTGATAGCAGTTGGTAGCAGTTTCAGTTGGTGGCACCTTTAATACTGTAGCTATCATTTTCAATGTGTTTAAACTGTAATATGTGTAATATTTTGATTATATCTCTCACCTGTTGTGGGTTGTATAGCTCAGATCATTTTTTTAAAGAATTTGATAAGAATGTTTTGGTAAGTGTATTTAAAAATCTTGCAGAGTTGTGCAATCTTCTCAGAAGGAGATTAAAGCAAAAATCTCCATTTGTTTTCCAGTTGGTCTCATAGTTGTATAGAGTCGTCTTATGAAAGATCTTTAAGGATCTTTCTCTCTAAAGGTTATGTCCTATCCTACCCCAAAGAGTGTTTATAATATCAACATAAGCAGTTCGTCATGTATTTCTCTTGAGTAAATACAGCATATTCAATGTAGGCCGAGACTTGATTTTATCAACCTAAGGTTGCCTGGATGGAAAGTGAGTGTGACATATCAGAATCGAGTGAGCTGTTTTGATGGGAGGAGTCGAGAAGTGAGAGGGAATTGGGATGTCAGATGAAAAGGAAAGTCAGTTTGATGAAAGATTATGAGCATTTTCAATAACATGCGCCGATGAATCATGCACAATATGAGCAGAAATGAATATTAGGAAAGTAAATAAGGTCAACTTTGATTTTGTGTTGACTTTAAAGGTAAATGAAGTGTGAACATATTTTCGTAATGATTGAATGTTTCGGTTTCCAACATTCCTATTGGTTTGCCATGGGGTTGGACAAAGATTTAGTACTGCACCAAACATACTCCGTAAGCAATTTCTGAGAAGCATTGTTATTTAAAATCGATACCCAAACTAACACACCCCTTCATGAATTGTGCTACGCTTAAGCTGGTGCACACGGGCCATTTTTGATTGGCTATGAGAGTGTTGTGGTGAGTGGTCCGATCCACTTTGTTTATTTCTCCTATTTACACAACCAGCACTATGTGCAAACAATATTTTTTTTCAGCACACACACACACACACACAGAACGGCCATCTTGCCAATATGAACAGAATTGTTTGTTTGGGAGTTGATTTCCATTTTCGACAGCGTTTCTCCGAAATCGTTTACTGCCCCTTTAAGCCGCGATTATATCTGGCACGGTCGAGTCGCTCAGACAAACGGCTTGCAGTTCCATTTGTTGCCGCTAGTGGTGCGAAACATTACACGCCTCACCTTTAACTCTGTTTGTTCTGTAAGTGTGAGGTCATGCCCCTAATTCAGGATTTAAGTCCTTCCCTTTTAAGATTTGCTGTAAGTGTGTGTGTGGGTCCCATACAGCACAGGTGCTCAGCTAGAGTTCAATTTTCAGGCTGTAAGGTGTAATCACTCCATGCTCAAGGGTTGCAGGTGCAATGGGCATCATTTGGGAGGAGGATGGAACGAGCTGCTGGAAGAAGCGCAGGAGAGCCTGAGGACCAGCGGCCAAATCCGCTGAGATTTATTGAGTCCACCCTCCGAAATCACAAGCCAACAGAGACGTGTCATCCTGATAAATGTGGAGGGTTGTTTGGGTTATTTCTGGCCTTTTTAAGGAGCCACAGGGGAGCAAACACACTGACAACCTTCCTAATTCAAGGACTGCAGTTTTGAAAAAAAAATGACCTACTTCATTCTTCAAAGACCACCGTTCTCCTCGCTGTCTGTACACAGAGACGTGCGCATCAGAAAGCTGTGTGTGTTTACCGAGAGCTTGTGAAACGCTCTGAGGCGAACTCCCGAAACAGTTTTTGTCTGCAGTGTTTCAGCACAAAAACATGATTTTTTACCACAGCAGAAAGACAGACTTGACCAGGTGCTGTATGCTGTATTTTAGCACTGAGGCAGTCATATTTAAATTTAAAACACAAAAAAACAAATGATTCTTGTTTGCTTTTCAAAGCTGCAATTGTAACTTGTCTCTCCACCTCCATCTCTGTTTGAAACATGAAATTGCAAATTGCTTGTTGTTTTCTGTGTGGATAAGTTTAAATTCTATAACTGCTATACGAATATGCTACAAACGCTGCACCATCTGCAGTACCTGGACATGTGATAAAGTAGCCGTATCATCTTTCTTTTTACAGTCAGACATTTTGTGTAAAATCTGACCTCACAGATCAAATTACAAATCATTATTATAAACTCAGAGTTGTGATTTGGGGTAAGGAGATCTGTCATGTACTTGCTTAATAACTGCTTTCTGT
>JAZGTJ010009258.1:0-19632 GCA_036877575.1 Botia almorhae | reverse complement strand
TGTGTATGCACAGAAAACTATTATTTATAGTGTCATGTACTCGGTCATTCAGTGTCACGGAAAAGTCTGTGGCGCAGACCGCTTCCCCCATTAGAGCTCTGAGAGGTGCCTATCCCTCACACGGGGCAGTGTTTTACTGTCAAAATCTACATTCATCTTCTGTGTGACTAATTCTCCAGTGTCCAGCTAAGTGGCCGGGCTCATTTAGCATTATGTAGAGCAAATCCGAAAAGCTTGTGATAGAGTGTGTTAATAAGTTGCCCCCTAGTCAACGTGAAGGATTAGTTTTAGCCATTTTCTCTTTTCATCATGTTCACAGAAAAGACTTGTGCTCTCATACCCTAATCATGGTGCCTTTATCAGCAAGCAGGTCAGAGGAGAAACCGGGTGTCATTTATGTCTGTCAAATACATATGTGTAAAAACTTACATAATAATAACTTAAATAATACAAATCTTATGTCAGTTTTTAATTATTTTTTACCATACACCCAGTAACTTTATTGCATACTGTTTCTAGCTTCGTGCTGTATAAACAAATATAAATTTTCTGATGACAACATATAGGCATAGCTAGCAATTTGCCTTTCTTCTGTCAATATTTGAATGTATTATTACAAATTATTACAAAAAGTGGATAATTGTAGAAATATCAGCATTAAATGCAATTTCTAAAAGGCTTGTAGTTTCACAATCTTGTATAATCAAATTAATTGTGTAAAGCAGTTAAACTTAGTACAAAAATATATTTAATATTGTCGTTAAACTGGCAAAGTCACCATTTTATAGAATAAACAAACAGGAACACGGGAAGTCTGAGGACCACTGAAGTTTGGGTACAGAGGCACAGAACATACATTAAAATTAGCTGAAATAACCTGGAACTACTTTAGCCTATAGCATAGGTGAAAAAACAGTTTGAAAAAATCTAGAAAACACAGCAAAGGAAGTAGCACAGGACAAGACAGGCTATCTAAGGGCGGGAGTTACTTCCTCCACCTAGTTTTTCCATCAGTAAGCTGTTCTTTCAATGTACCAGACAAGCTCAATTAAACAGTTCAGATGTAAGTGTTTAAGACACTTGCAATGAGAGATGTTCTGCTGATAAATGGTAAATAAGACCTCATTTACATGTACAGGAGCATAAGAGAGTTGTGAAATAAATGGCCGCCCCACTCCAAAGCTTTCTAATTTGGGTATAAGTAGGAGAGCCCCGGCCTCACGCCAACATCCGATTACCTCTTTTAAACGCCCACAATGTTATGCAACACAAATTAATGTTCTACTTTGGTAAAACTATCTATTCATTATGTACCAGGTCTTATGAACCTACTTCTCTTGTTCTCTCAGGACTTTTGTTTGGAAAACAAGAGTGAATATTGTTACAAAATTAGGCTAACGAGGTCTATGATAATTAATGGGAATGAATATAAAGACTTTATAGTGGATGTTATAAAGACATAAAGACTTTATAGTGGATGTTATATAACGTATTGTATAGAATTTACATATTATATAGAACGAATATATTATATTATATTATATTATATTATATTATATTAGAACGCATATATGTGTGTGAATATATGTCTATGGTTCAGCTATATAAACTGGCGTTTTGGCCCTAAGGGCTTATGCCTGCAATGGTGGGTGGAGGTTAAGGGGGATTACATTTTGTTTGTGCATAAAATCTTGCCTCTACAGTCCCCCAGCTGATATACTGCAATATATTCTCACAAGATCACCAGGCACACACACACAAATTAAACACACAGTCGGGGTGGACCAGGACCACTGGGATTTTACATCATCGGAATGCCATTCTTAATTAGCATTCTTTTATGCTCCACAGTAACCTTTCATGCATCACAAAGCTCCTCCATCCAATAATCACACACCTGTAACAGCCAGAGAGAGAGAACATAGCTGCCCCAAGTCAAACCCTCTTTATCTTTCCACAAAACCAATCACTAACATACGTACACCAGGGATAGGTGGGCAAGTTCAAGCCTCATCTCCGCTAATTAGAGAAAATGTGCTTGGGTAAGAACATTTATGAAGAAATTCCTCCAGCCAAGGCCTGTTAAAACCCGAGTGACCCTCCTTGACCCTCTAGTTACATAATGAAGTTGTTGCACAACTGTCCGCTACTCAACGGCTTGTGCCAATGTGCGATAAGGCAAGAAATTAATTCATTAATTGAATTGATATTTATTCTAGCTGATTGAATAAGTGCTGATGGGAAAGTAAGGAAGTCACAGCCCATTTTCTGCCAAAATGTTCTGGTGAGAGGCAGGAAGTGCCACTCACAGTCCACCCACATTGACAACAAAGACCATTTAGAACAGTTGATGCAATTCTACACATTCCGGAATGTTCTAGAAAGTCTCTTTATTTTTCTCAGCATTTTAATAATGTTTTTTCTAACAAGTATAACATCATAGTAGCCATGTAGTGCAAATAACTTTCTGTATGTCTACGGAGTGTGAGTATACGCATATTTATCATACATAATAAAACACCCCAGCCTGGTTGCTATCATTAAAAATGAACCAGTCACAGATATCTGTGTCTTAAAAGGCAATTAACCGCTTGTAAGAACTACATGCTAAGTCCAGGCAAGAAATAGCCCAGTTTTACTTCTCTATGCGTAGAAATCAATAACCACTTACCGTCTGTGTCTTGCAGTTACCTGTGCATTCTAATCCTCAGGACCATGTGCAGATTTCTACATACATTATTTTTGTATATCGTGCAGTGCTGTGCTGTCAAGTTTAGAGTGTTTATTGACTGCGTTGCCCCTAGGTCACTTTAGTTTATTCAATGACAAAACTTTTATAGTGTGCCTTAAAAAGCCCAAACATTCCTCACAAGACCAATTAGCAGCTACTAACATAATGCTTGTATTGTCTATAAAAATTAGCATCGCTAATACATTTAAAATTATTTTTGACTGTATTGCTCCTATGTCAATTAAGTTTGTTTAATGTTTGTCTTAAACTTTTATTAGGTGCCTTATCAGTAAGTTATTTTTATTAAACAAGCTTCAGTGTATGCTAGCGTGATCTCTGTATGTTAATTATGGATTTTTTATGTTTTTATGGAATTTGTCCTACTAGCCGTCAACTATGTTAACAAAAAGCTGACAGAACAAGAGGAATGACCCACAAAATTATTTTCAAAATGATCAAAACATGGCCAAAGATACAGTATGTGCTGCAGTTATAAATAGTCCTGCGCAAACAATCCTACAGTTCACGTCATATTCATGGCAGACAACAGCTAGCTTACTTCAGGCGATAGATTCTGGCATTAAGGCGTTTGTGCTAATTGAAAGGTCACCCTAATAATCTACTCCTAAGCAAAGGCAAACACTCGTCAGTTCCCTGGTCATGAGCATAAAGCATTGCATCCTGTCGGCTAAGTTACAGTCAGTCTATCATTATCATACAGAACTGGGCTCTGTGAGACATTTCATTTAGACAGCCACTAACCTAATTAAAGCTTGTTCCTCCACATATTTGCAATCTAATAACTAATTAACAGAGTCCAGCTCAGCAGCAATAAGCAACAAGCCTGGGGGCTAAACTGCAACCTCTTTTTCTTTTCTGCTCTGGCCTCTGCATCTCATTTATGCCTTGTTGAATCATTCTTTGTTTTTCTTTTTGCTAGTTTTTATAGTCCTACGCCTTCAATATTGTTACCTGTCACATCGTACGATATGACCTCAGTAAGATCTTAGGGAGGAGTCAAAGCAGACTGTGAGTATTTGATGTCAGACAGTGAGATCACACATCTCAGGACTTTGGTCTCCATTGACAGCACTGACCGGGCGATCAATCACGTCACGTTCTGACATCCTCATTGATGTGTGAAACCAAAATGGCACTGCACAAACCCAGGCAAGTCCTTGCATTCATAATGCTGATGTTTTCCTTAGAGAAGAAATTGTTTGTCAATGTACAATTTGTTGTGGCTTGGCGAATAAGAATAAGGGAATTGGTGGACTGCTCATTTGGTCCTTCATTAGACGGTCATCATAGAAGAGGTTCCAATGTAGGACGACGACCCAAAATTACAGATGCTGTCAGAAGACCTACTGCAAAGCCTATTAATCGTGGTCAGTGAGCATTTTACACTAAGTGTCATATCACAAAAAATGAATGAGTAAAAAAAAATCAAGCAAAACAGTGGTCCCCCCATGGTAGGGGTCCTCAGGAATGCTGAGAAAAGCACAGGTGACCTTTTTTGTTGTTTTTTCATGTTTGCTAGTGTGATTCCCAAAGGGAGTGAATAGACAGAGTCCAGGACACTCAGCAGGGATGAGGGGCAACTCTCAGCCCTTTGATCCCACCTCAGCAAAGGGGCAAACACTTGTTCTAGAGAAATCAAAGGACAACAAGGATGAAGAGTGAATCTGAGAAAGGGTATGAGAAACAGGGTAAGGAAAGATTAAGGTAGATCCTCTACAAAAAATGAACTCAATGAAAACAAAAACGAGCTTTGGGAATTATACCGGCTCTCAAGACTCCTGGTATAGCACAGGTCTTTCAATAGTTGATCTCTCCTGGGTGACTGGCCTCGGCTGTGGCCTTGCAGGAGAGTTGAACATGCATCAGAAAACCAAGGGACAACAGACTGAATGATGTATATATTAATGAGGCAAGCAGCAGAACAAAGCAACACTTTCACATTCCTATTTTTGACGTGCTGCAGAAGTATTCCAGCAACATTTATATATTCTGTCTGCATTTTCCCACAGTTTTACTTAGTAATATGATGCATGTAAAGGGATTGCTGTGATATTTTTGGTCTGTCAATTCAAATCAGGTCTTATCTTTAACCATATTTATATACAGTATAAACAAACATAACATCAAAAACATTACAACAATTATTAATTATGTAACAATTAATATATTTTTTTCATTAAACATAAGGTAGGATGCAAAATGTAGTCCTACACAAAAATTCTTGTGTGTCACTTGAAATGCCTCTGCAGTTACTGACTCACAGGTGGTTGGCCGCAGCTCTACTATCTTGACATGTGGGCAGTCACTTATTTAATCTCTTCTCCTCCCCCTCTTTCCTCTTATTTGGATGCTCCAATGTAAGATCTTTTTCAGTTCTTTTCTACAACATGGGGAGGTTATATATTCTTATGAGGTCGAAGGGTAATGCTGATGTGGGCAACATTGGTTTAGGAAAGAGATCAAGGAGAAAAAGGGCATTGATTTCATTTATATTTATACATTTGGCAGACGCTTTTATCCAAAGCGACTTGCATTGCATTATACTACACATTGTTTCTAAGTATATGCAATCCCTGGGATCGAACCCATGACCATGGCATTGTTAACACCATGCTCTGACCACTGAGCTACAGGAAAGTTTATTTTTAAAACTTTAATGATCACACATCTACTTCACCAGCTACACCATCTTCTCACTCCACTTTCCTTCCTTTAAAGGTGGCATCAAGAAGGGACATGAGAACGAACATGAGAAATTGAGAACAAAAACAAGAGAATATGATACAGAAGAACTGAGGACATAGAAAAGGTCATTAGAGAGAAATTAGCCAGTCAAGCGTGGCACCATGATCGTCTCAGAAGGCCTGCAGTGGCCAATCATGAACCAGCATTCCACCCATGCTTATCCAGGGCTCATCATGAGTTCAATGAACGGCTTCCCCAAGAGTAGCTTGGATCAACCATTGTGAGCAGTGTGGGTTTTCAGCATGAGTGCTCCTCCATGAAATGCACATTGTATCATGTGCTTTTCCTAATGGCTGGGGACTGGGCTGAGGAAACCTCAGAAGATAGTTTTCCACAACACACTATAGTCCTATACAACAGGCTAACGCTTAATCAATAAATATATTTTCAACCTTTTTTTAATCTGCCAGCTGAAAATCGTAAGTGAGATCAGTGGAAAAGAAATAGCAAGTCTCCTTAAGAAACCGTGCAATTTGAGGTATCATTCATAACCAGTGCAGAATGAGTGCACCAGAGCTTCACGAGTTTGAGGGTTGTATATACACAGAAACATATGTAACAATTTGCCTGTGATTCTTTTTATCACTGTAATTAGACACTCCATACATACCATGACCTCCTTACATAACTGACCCTCTGCTTATCACAGCCATGCAGGCGATTCCCATTACGCAACAGCCCCTCAAAAACACTCTCCTCTCCAGAAGTCCAGTCTAGCTATTTCAGCCTCCCACCCTTTCCACTCTTCCATCATCAGTGGAATCTTCCAAGAGAGGTTCAAGCATAAAACAGGCTTCTCTCTAGCTCTGGAGTCTTATCACACAGAAAAGCACACATTCGCCCCTGATGGCCAGTCCAGTTTCAAAGAATCTTTCCCATAAGGCCATGCAGCAAAATAAAACTACAGCCTGATCCCGAATGCCTTTATAAATGCGTTACACTTTAAAAACTCGATGCTGCTATTAGAACTTAGACATTCTCTGACTTCTCTGCATTTTTACTAACGTGACATACAAAAAGATGAATTGTTTTCAAAATCCCTTATTGCATCACACCACAGAGGATAAAAAGACAATCTTTATGCTTAATTAAAAACTGTACTTGTAGCACCTGTTTCTAATATTAAAGCTTTTTCATGTAAAGCTATTATAGAATTTAGAAGTTTTACAGTGAACGAAAAGGTTGTATCTGACGTAGCACTTTCCGTTTTACTATTACTGCAAACATTCGCTAAATACTTGCATTGCCAACGGTACGTTTTGGAGTTTTGGAACAGTCATGGCCCATGATAAGGAACAAATAAATTTAGCCCAGCATTCAGACGGTTTTCTACATTACTCTTTCCACGTACAACAGCCAAACCGTCTCTGCATTAAATAAATAAAAACGCACTGGCAGGCTGTTCTTCATCTGGCTGTTTTTTATTTTATTTGCATCAGTAGTTGTCTGATTACTCAACAGAATAAGCAGCAGAGTTATTGCGGCTGTCTGAGTCAGGAAGGTGGTGATGTCGGTAGTCGCTATCTCTCCCGCTCACCTGGTTCAACTTATCTTCCCCAATGCATGGCATTAGACACGTTCAGTGCTGGATCAAAGAACTGTGTTTCTCAGCACTGAGCTCAACTGTTATGGGTGAGTGTGGAGGGTGGCGTCTGTGGGACAACAGATGCTGGAAGTGTCATCGTCTGGGTGTGGGAGGAGAAAAACAAGTACCTGGAACAGTAGTGAGTCATTCAAACCATCTGAAAGAATAAACAGTTAGAAATGTCAACTGGTATTTTCTTTAAATTGTGAATGAATGGGAAGTTTAAAAAAATGACCCAAAATATTTTATTTTAAACTTTTGCAATGTATAGTACCTGCCTGTATACTTTGTTATTCTAGCTATGTTTCTAGTCATGTATACAAAGCATCAAGCATAGCTCCTTTCTGTATGTGAATTGGGAAAAAATGAAAAACAATAAAACTGTTTGCTAAGCCAACAATTTTATATAAACTATATATAATACATTATACTGAATGAAACTAAGCTACAAAAACACTACAAAAACTGTCCAGACGGATGATCAGATGTCCTAAAGCTGTAAAGCTTACGTTTAGTTTTCCACAAGTAGCCCATCACCTCCTCATCCTACCTCCAAACTGAGCAAAAAGAGGTTATTTTTGGTTTATGTGATGAAGAAGTACATGTCCTAAAGCTCCAACCACCGAAATGGTCATAAAACTCTGCGGTGCGCATTTTGGAAGCTGTCCAAACTCATCAGCTCTGTCATTTAGATCCTCACACATGCAGACATCCACATGCACCTGTGAACATATTTTAGAGACCACTACTGTAAGCAACAACGGGGACACACACATGCACACACAGTCCTGGCCTTCTATCTAGTGTCTAACAGACACAGCGGGGTCATGTTCCACAGAGGCAGAGGTGAGCTGTGCCCATCTGAAGAGGTGATTGAATCAGCCGCTTGAGTTAACAACACAGTCAAATGAGTCTGGCCAGCAGCATTCAGCTGGCTAACAGCCCAAACAGGCTAAATGTACAGATCTTATTATGCTAACCCAACACTGAGAACTCATTCCTGACATATGATACACACAGACAGCTGAAAGGAGAAAGAAAGAGACAAAACATTTCCATTAGTGCTAAAAAAGTAAATGGTAAAATAATAATATATAGACTATATATAGACTATATAGTAGGAAATATTTAAATGTTGATGCACTGTCATTTGTCGCAGGTTGTGGAAAGCACGGGAGCAGTTTACATCGTCATTACGAGGGCACAGTTTCACAAAGCCGGGTTACCACACAAAGCTCTTTGACAGAGTAAATGTGCTGCTCAATGCCTTTGAGATGTTTTTTGCCAGAACAGGTTTTACTGTTATATACTCATAATGCTGCATTTTCATTTTGTAAAACAGCTCATACTAACAGCAAGTGAGCCATTAAATGTCACTGCTGTTCTTAGACTTCCTATACTCAATAAAATGTGTGCATGTGTGCCAGTCAAACCAAGCTGCATTTTAAACTTAACCAGATTTACGTTTTAAATTAACCGTAATTGATTACAGTCCTATAGAGAACACATTTTTACACTTCAGCGTTCAGCTTTAGTACTTTTAATTGTTTATATTTTTATTTTTTAACTATTGCATCCTTCATACTTCACATACCATATAATATACAAACAATAATAACAATTATAAACAGTACAGACTTCAGTTTCAGCATATTCTTTGAAGGAGATCTCTGGGCAAGATTTAAATAATTAAAGGGATAACTAACAGGTTAATTGATTAGTTGTTAGTTGTAACTGGTTTCTACTTGGTTATTAGAGAATAAATGGTTTGTATCTCTTGAAAGGCATTTCGTCATGCTGAAAAATGCATTTGGTACATTGGAGGTCTTGGGGTTCACGAGCGGTGTGAGTATTGAGCAAATGCAGAGAGATGAGTGACGTTTGACGCAGCCATTACGGACTGGAAATACCTTCCATTCTACCTGTTCCATTAAACCCTCCGCTAATTTATGTAATTTACGTACAACAGCAACTCAGCTTTCCTTTTATTAATTAGGGATGCTGCAATGAGAAAGAAATTCTGATACATAGAATGATTTTTATGCTATGCTTAAAACATACAATGTTGATGATTTACGTATTGAAATACGTGAGAGTTAAACAGCTCCATCTAAATGTGCACATTGGTATTCGTATATCTACAGTATATATGTGCACAAACGCACACAGTAAATGTCTGCCAGAAACATCACCCATTTAACAGCTTGAGGAATCAGAAAATATTCTCAATGTTATCTACAGTGTTTCGGTGGGAACTCAATAGAAATGGCCACTTCCTGGCATTGGGAGTGGGCTCCTGTGTTACGCCTGCAAAAATAATCTAACCAGCCTTTGTTTGGAGAGACAGCAACCTGAAATGTGTTGGGTATGAGAGAAAATGCACTTTAGGACCATAACAAACAGACTAAAAAACCTGGTCATGGGGCAAACCAGAGTTCTGTTTCTTCAGAGAGCCATTTTGAACCGTAAAATGAAGTATGTTATGATTGTCAAGATAACAAATTCTTGCTCTTTGGCAGTCATACAGTTCATGGGTTAATGCAGTCTTACAAGGTTACGTAACTGTTAGAGGAAGAACTTTAGGTGGCCTTTTCATTCCATGATGGAGACAGAGGGAAAAATGGATCTTTAAACAAAAGAATGCAGAGATATTTTACTGCAGTAAGTCATTCACTGCTCTCAGGCTAATTGCTTAGAGTCTGCTGAAAGAAACGCTGGGATGAGATAAATCTACCAATGACTGACATGTCATGTCTCCATGAAAATGCTAAATACTGAAAAGGCTAAATACTTGCAGCACAGACCCAGACAGGGACAGAATTAGGGCTAATGGTCGTGTCTTGTTCACAAAGAACTTGTTATTGACTGAAACCTGAACGAATCCTTTCACCTTCATTGTGTCCTGATGCATTTTCTAGTCTTGTTACAACATACATGGCTGCTTGAATGGCTGTCAATTTAGAAACATGCTTTTTGTGCAAATAATGGTGCAGTCATGTCCAAGTATTATATCCCAGAATGGGCTAACTGCTGAAGCTAACCAGTCAAATCACAACCCCTCAGTTATTCTTCTGTGGGAAAAAAGAACTTTTAATATGAAAACACAATATGAGAGTCCAGTAGACAGTGTTGCTGATTGGAATGCTCTAGATTTCCGGACATATTGTCCTACTTGGTGAATCTTCTGAAAAGTTACATCTTTCTTGTTCTTTACTGTCTTAAAGAGCTGCGGTGTGACAGCTACCCAGGGACATCAATGGTTATTATCATAATATTTTGTAGCTGTGCTATTATCAAAGTAGCAAAAAATACTTGAATATTGTTGATATTGTTATTGAATATTATATTGACTTTCAGTGACAGGATTCTTAGTATAGTGGATAATGCTTTGGTTAAGACCAGCAAACACTATAAGCTGGTTTGACAATTTTTTTATCAGGTAGGTACCTTCTAAAATGATTAAAAGATTATTAAACGCAGCACATTTGGAAACTATCAGATATATAGAACTTTTTACATAAAAACATAATTTGTTTGTTTAAAAAACTCTAGCGCTGACTAATTTAAAAGGCTGTAATTACATAAATCAATTTTTTTTTAGTAAATCTGCTCAGACTCACTAACTCAGACTTGTTTTAAGTAAATAATGTTTTTTTTGGCTGGGAAAGCTACAGCCAAAACACTAATTAGCATTAACACGCACCAGGACCTTCCAATAGGTCAAAACAATTCTAGGATAATTCATGAAAGTCATCAACAACATTATCTGAAAGCCAGGAATACTGTGCTGTATTTTCAATTTTCCTGCAAGCAGGGTGTGCAATAATCAAACAGTGCAGTGTTTGGCAAGACGAGAGTTTCTCAGGTAGCGATTTTTCTTTATTTCTGGCATGGGACACTCTTCAATAAAAAGGTGGCACCAGTCTTGGCTGTTACCGAGTGCTATTGATGTGACAACATTCACGTAGTGTGTGACAAAGAGAGAGAGGGTGAGAGAGAAAGCGCAAAAGTGAGAAAAGGATACGTCTGTGGCACCTTTGAGATATTGACAGAGCAGTGAGGGCAGGCGTCAAGTAGAATCCCGCAGAGCAAGAGTCCCCTTTTTCTCTGTTGTCTTTTTCAGCTAAAAATCAATGGCGCTGAGGAACACACACCTAAAGAGGCAGGTGCAACTTATATGGACTTTCTAGTGAAAAGGTAAGAGAGGCAAATGAATGTCACAGTGGGCCTAGCACCTGTTGGAGAACACCAAGGCCACAAATGCTTGTTGCTATGCAAGCTCAATTTAACAATCCGTCATGCTCCAAAAATTTAGAAAGCAATTCATAAGGTCTGCTAAGCTCTTAGCATTAGCAGAAGTAGCAACGAGCCACTCAATCAGCTCCCTAGGTTGCGGATTAGTATATCATGTACATGAATTTGGGCACTGTCAAGGACTCTGGTTCACTATACATTGGGACACTTAATTTCCAGTAACTAAGTGCATTGTTAAACATCAAACTGATTAAACTGGTATTTAATAACAACAGTATGAGATTTATTTTCCTGCTATAATTTTAGTGCACTATGATAAGTGCACTATGATAAATGCTTTAATTGTTACATTACATATCCATGAAACATTTCGATCGAATGTTTATTTGTCATATGTAACAAGTTTTTTTTTAAACACAATTACATTATTAGTAGAATTTATGGAATTTTTAGGGAATTAACGTTTCAGTAAACCAACAATTCTGCAACTGAGACTCCCTGATTGGTGCCCTGACTACTGAACTATGGAGCTGAATAACAACACATTTGTTTGCATGGCAATTCTGTACATGTATGAACACGCGCTGCATTTGCCAAACATTGGATAAACCAGCGTTCCTGTGTTTGTGTACAGTGTTTCTGGGCCAACGCTTAAATTAGTGCTGTGCCCGGAAAGTCAGGGCCAATAAAACTGTTTACGATGAAGCACTGTCAGATGGGATCTTTTGTTATTGTAGGTTTATATACGCCTTAAACCATTCTGTTAAATCCACTCGTGATCAATAAAATCCACATGGAAATCCTTGTAAAAAAGAAACATTCCCATAATGCTTTGGCGAAATGACAAAAGTTAATTTGTGCCGATTGGCCATCTCAATAATGACTGCTTTAGTTTTTTGCTTAGTACAATTTCTGCTTTAGTACATCAACACAAAAGATGTCACCCTGCCCACCTTCTTTAATGGCTAGCTGAACTCACTTCTATGCAAGGTACAGCTCTCCTGTTTGTATGTGCTTTAAAACACAGTAGTATAAACATGGACAAATATAATTTTAAGAGCACATTTGGTGCCATGGTATTCTGGTCCTTTGACTTGTAATTTGGCAGTCTCTGGGCAAGATCCTATAATACTTAAGCTCTGCATCATAGCACAATGCTTAAGAGATTACATGCACATGGAAACATACAGTGACAAGCACTCTATATAAAGACTAGCACTGTATCTATCCCTCATCTTTTTAAATATTAATTCCCTGACAACGTCATTATCCTGACTGCTCAACAAAGCGGTAAAGAGGCCTGTAGAAAAGACACACTATGAATAGGAAAATGAATGATTATTTTTCCTTTAAACATGTTGATGGTTCCGTCACATACTTGTTGTGTTCAAAGCCAATGCAGACCTGGAAAGGGCAGATGGAGAAAGTGAGGAAGCAGGAGGAAGAATGCAGGGCACGAGGGTGAGTCAATAGAGACAATCCCAAGAGAATATTTCCACTTGTGAAGTGAAAATCCAGACGATGTTAACTGTCTACATCACTTTTCTGTTGCTATTTAGGGCAATGGCGTTCCACCAGGCTACCCTGAGACCTATGAATATTGCATCAGTCCACAGTTTATAGTAATTTCTCAAACATCTCTGTTTCGGCAGTTGATCCAATGAGCTCACCAGTAAGCACTGTGCTGACCCAAGAGAGCGTTTGAAAAGTTAAAGTTTTTTACAATGGCACACTATTACAAAGCAGCTGTACAAATATAAAACAGCCAAAGATATTTAACAGTGAAAACTGAAATTGAAAATAAAAGACTCAAGGCTCAAATTAAACATTTGTTTAAACATTTGTTTGGGTTAGAACTGGATTAGCACTGGATTTGGATTTTAGTGACACGTCGGAGAAAGAGATAAATAAAGAAATGTGGCATTGCATAAAGAATGCATTTCAATTCATACATGCATAAAGAACGCATTTCTTTATGCATTGAAATGCGTTCTTTATGCGTTGATGAAATGAAACGTCAACCCAATTCAAGTCTAACTCCAAAAGCTGGAGAGATGCAGTGGACACTTTCACTTAACAGTGCGATCTACCCTAAGGCCCTTTACACAACAAAGACATTAAAATAGGATCGTTGGTACTGATAAAGGATCTGAGTGACCTTTTGTGATATGTAGGTGTAATATAGTTGATGTAGCTGCTTGGTGCAATGAAATGTGTTGTGGGCATGTGTGACCATCAGGGAACTATCTATCAGAGGTCAGCAGTTGTTACTGGACAGTGATGAATTTCCACCAGCTCCAAGTCAAGAAGACTGAGGCTGGGCATAACATCACCATCACAGCCATCCATCACAGATTGGTCTCAAATAGCCAAAATGAGTCATACATCAACGTCAGTCACAGGGCCTATCCAGCACAGAAGGGCCTATCCAGCACAATTGCTCCTCCCTCTGGAGTCACGCTCTATTACTGAAACCGCAAAGCCAGAATGGCCCCAGGGCAAAGACTTGGAAACACCAAACTTTCCTGATCTTGCCATATCCCAATTCAAGTCTAACTCCAAAGAATCCACTACCTTTTTGAAACACATACAGTGCTAGACAATCCAGTATTCCTGCTTCAGTCAGCCATTGTGGGATTAGCATTAACATTTTACAAATAAGCGCATTGTGTAAGATAATTATAACACACAATTGGTCTCTCATTAATTCAGGACTACGCTAAACCTTGTTTTCTCAGTAAGACCTAAATATCCCAAAGTCCAATCACACACATGCTTGAGTGTGTTTGTAGATCACATAAAGGCAGAGTACGCATACATATTGCGTAGCAAAGCATGAGAAAGAACATTTTGCTAATTGTATCTGACCATAGAGGCAGAAAAAATCTCAGTTAATTTACTGCTGAGATGATTAAAATGACTGGGTATTTTAAAACTCTGTAATTCTACGGCTTACCCTCTAAAATATTTTTTTCCTGTGACTCAATTTGTAAAGCCAATCGTCAGTGTGATTCCCACACACACACACACACACACACACACACTCATTAAGTGTATAGCTTGAATGCACTGTATTGTTAGTCTCTTTGTATAAAAGTGGATATTAAATGAATGAACAAACAAATACTCTTCAAACAATATAAAAAGCTTTATATTTGGCATGTTTTCATTTTTGAACAGTTTTAATATAACAGCAATAATAGCAATAGTGAATGATACCTCAAATCATTTTGAGTCTTTTCTAACCAATTAGACAGATGACAGAACAGGTTTAAACCTCACGATTAAAAGTAGACTAGCTTGGACTAATAAACAACCACACAGAACATCCTAGAACTACCCATCCTAGAACCACTGGTGCAGTTTTCATTACTACTGTAAATTCATTCTAAACTTACATAAGATCACGACAAACTAGAAAAAAATAATTCTATCATTTTGTTGGATATGGCACTAATGGCTAGTACTGTAGTAGCTATGGTAATTTGTTGGAAACAGTAGTTACACTAGTACATTTTTAAAGGAACTCCCATGATAATACAATTAGGGTGGGAAATAACACATGTGTTGTGTCACAGTTCTACAGCTAATTTGATTTGAGCATCAGGAGAAGAGGAGGAATCGTGCGTGATAAGTCTCGTCCAGCCTGCCACAACGTGCTTTAGAAATGAAATCTCATTGGGACTAATACAGAGCATACACAAATGCGTAATTGTGCTCTGGCATTTGCATTTGAATTGTGCTCTGTTTGAAAAATGAAAGAAATGATGGAGAGGACGAATGGGTGACAGAGCTTTAAATTATTATTGCTCTGTTTAAATGATTAAAACAGAGCAATGTGTGGTATTAAGGTAAAAATGAAGTAGGAACCTGACAGAGGCTAATGACCTATCCTACCATGAAATCCTCCACCATGGGGAGGAACTGTCTCATCCATCTCTTCCTATCACTGTCATGGCCCACGCAGCTGCCTATACAGCAGAACAGTTACCAGCCAAAACCATGTTAAATCACTTCATTTATATTTAAAGCACCATATTTTTAGGCAATACAAAACATTTTAACCAGCGAAAGAAACCCACACCCTGTTGAGTAAAACACACTCAGATGGCTCAATTTCCTTGGCACTGCGAACAAGGAAGTATCCCAGAATGCCGAGCGAGGCAGCTGTTAAAGGTGTTAACGGAGAGTGCGTCCTGTGGTTGGTCACCTGTCCTGTCACATTCGCTCACTCTTTCCATTAATCAAAGCGAACACACCCTGCTGTCTGCGCAATTCTTGTCACTTAGCCCAAGATAATGGTGTCATGAATAACCCATGATTGGCTTATCCTCTTGCTTTGCTCCTCCTCTGCACGCCCGTTCTCTCACAATCTTTATTCACACTCTAACACTACGTCTCTATGGCTCTCCACAGACATTGACAAACTTCCTGCCACCTTTTTTGCTTCAGAGGGAAACAGGCAGACAATGATATAAAATGATGAAGAGAGAGTGAAAGAGCAGGCAAGAGAAAAAGTTAGCGAGAAAGTTGAGTTAAGTAAAGACGTCTGTCAGGGCAGAAGCTTCTATCCTTTCTTCACATTTTAAAGGAGAACAAAAAATAAATACAGCACAGTAACAAGACAAAGGCAACATAAGGACAACCAATCCAGCCAATGAAAAGGAAAGAGCCCACCAGCACAAGGACACTCTGCCTCGTGGGAATACATGACCCATGAGCCTGCGGAAGTCTCTTTCAGAGAACAGGAAGGCCTGGTGAAACAAGCTCTTTAAAAATCAATCTTCGCCCCCTTGCTCTCCTGCTCTTTGTCTCTACACCTGAGGGAACCTGTCCCTGTGCTCCTTCCACACTTCCTCAGCTCAATTAAGTCAAAAAGAGCTGCTTTAATGGATTTCCAAAACATGTTTCAGATGACAAAAGCCCCAGCTGTAGTGAAAGCACAGGTACACAATGCACAACTCTGTGATTGATAGAGCCCCATTCACTGATTTGACAAACTGATTATCTCTCTGGGGCTTAAGTGCTGATCGATTAGTGGCTTAAAAAAGGAGGGGAGGAAAGAAAGGATGAGTGAAAGAGAGACTTTCCATTGCTTTAAGATCCTGAATATTGTTTAATTTGATGAGAGAACCTTCCTAAAAAGATTAAACATAGCTAGATTACATAAATGATTACATAAATCAGGCAACTCCACAGTAAGAGTGTTACACGAACATAAAGACACAAAGGTAGTAAAGGTTCAGTTTCAAAACAATCCTACATCTAAATCCTACATTGCTACCACAACTAAAAATAATAACCCACGCAAAATGTTTTAACCATTCAAATGTTCTATCAGACCGGCAGTTTAAACAGGGTTGTTGTATTTGTGGAAGGGTCATCCATTAACTGGGTGGGCACAGAACGGTCCAGAGTCAATTATTCTGAGCTGGCCTGGTGCTCTGTGCCATTTCCTGCCAGGCAGATGCACACAATAGACCAGAGTGGATGCCAAGGCAGCTTGTTAGCTCCTGGTCACAAGCCCCAAATGGGCCTGAAATGGACTCGGCACCACGCTCTTCTCCGGATTAAAAGGTTAAGCTGTGTACCTTTCCCAGACGGCTCTCTATCCAAGAGCGAAGAAGAGGTGCTCTTTTCTGTTGACACAACATTTCAGCTTCACAGAGCATGCTCTCTGTGAAGGGTTTTTGAAAAATACTTTACAGATATTCAGAGTTTTGTTTGATGCACTTAGTAGCAACTAAATGATTACAAGCAAAACTGTATTTTCTGCAAAACAGAAATGCACACATTATGCAAATTTCAGAAAATATTGCAGAAAAACAAAGTGAATTGATTCCTATCTTGAATTGAGATTCCTATCTTTTCCTGTGTAAGAGGGTGGAGCTTTACCAGAATAAGGTGGACCAGACTTTACAGACTTTTTCAACAGTCAAAATCTGTCTATCTGAGACTAGGATGCCTATCGACTGTCATACAATATATGTAATAAGGAGTCCCTTACAATTGGGGGTGGAGAAATATATCCATCTGCAATCACCCCCTTTCTCTCTTTGCTTTGAGTGACATTTTATAAAATCAATATTCCCCTTTACACAGACATATAAATGTCCCCTATAACAGGAACACAAAGAACAGGCCCTTCTGCTCACTTTGGTCTACAACATTTATTTTCCAGCATTAGTTTAATTAATTTCTTAAGCTATTCACAGACCAAATGCCCTACAGTATTAAAATAATACACCCACTCTCACTTGTATAGATGTGTACCTCGGAGGACCTAACCTCTGCTTGTTCAGGGCCAGTTAAGTCCCATCCAGTATCTCATGTAGGGCTAAAATGAGACTGGGGACGTTCTACCGGCCCCCAAGTTCACAATTAAAATCCTGCCATGGCATGAGGACAGATAGGCTTAAATAAACTCAATGCAGCTAGAAGTTATGGATGGAGGTCACTGAAGTTGAAAGAAAAATTGGGAAAAACTGTAAATCTGTTTCTGAAGTTTCCAGAAATCGTATATGTTTTTATATCAAATCTGCTTTAAACATAAGCCACTGCACAAAGCAGACACCATTTTTCTTACCTCAATTGCTGTAAAACTGTGAGCAGATATAACCTTGTAAACAACCATCTTTCACTCGGGAAGCGAAACCTAATAAAAACCTTCATGCCGTTCACAGTTTGTTCTGTTTATATACAACAGACATCGGATATGCAAACAGCGACAGAAACCGGGAACCAGACAGGAAGTAAAATAACAGTGCATGATGTTTACCCTACATTTCCACCAATATCACAAAGCCTGCAGGAACCCGAACAAAATCTTTCCCAGAAATCATAGAATTTAACTAGCTGTTCAAGACCATTAATGTTGGGGGATGGAAAGTGTTGAATAAAAATGTGGTGATTTAATGCACCTGGGAGCTTCAAAGAAATGTGTGAGCGATACTGAAGACAGAAGAGAAAACTTGGAAGAAGGAAGTCGAGATGTCACTCTGCTCAAGCTCAGAAACAATTATTCCCCTCTACACGGTCGCAGTAACTCTCCTTGGACCTCCGCTCGAAGTGCGAGGGAATTGAAGGAGTTGCTTTGTGAAACCCATTGGAGGCGGTTGCTGAAAATATTCAAGTATAGAATGCTTTCACAATGAGTCTCCAGAGAGTGCGCACAGGCCTATCTGTGGTCCCTTGGGATGTGGAGGGGTCCGATAACCTTGGAAAGCAACAATTATGGAGGGAATGATCAATGACACAAAGGTTTTAAGGACAGAACTCTACATTCAGACATGATCAGTGCAATTACGATGGTAGCATGTACTGGGTACATCATGTATTGTTAAAGATGACAATAGTAAAGCTACTAGCTTTGTGTGTCTCCCATAAATCGACATTAAATCAACACTGACCCCATTTTTATTTGTAGGCCACGTTTCTCATCTTATTGTTTATGATTCAATGATGCATGTCATTCTCAATTAAATATTTGTGATAGTTAAACAAAATAATAACCTGCTCCACCTCTGAACACTTTTCTTGTTGCTGACATCACCAAACCCTCTGTTTTTAACCCTGTCCTTCCAACCATCTTGTTCCATTCACAGCCACAGCAATGATAACACTCACTTTCACAATCCAATACATTTTTAATGGACAAAATTAAATCCTGTCCTTCATTTTTTCTTATTCTCAAATCCGATTACACTCACAAATATCACATGTAGGTAAATGGGTTAAAATGCCATTTCATGAACTTCAAGACCTTTTACACAAGATTCATGTCAACATTTTCTAATGGTTTGAAATCTATAAGGTAGAGCTTTCCTGGACATAAAGTTGCACATAGGCTAAGCACTGTTTACATTGAAAGGTCAGCCTCAAAAAGCAACTCTGACATATGCAGACCCACAAATGATGATTACCAGTGATTCATATAATGTACATGTTAACATACATATACTACATAGTCAAATACATATCTTGACATTTTGAGAATAACCTTCATATTATATACAGTAGATATTTTGCGCAATGATGGCAACAATATTGTCAATTTTGTGGGGGGATCATGAAAAAGACATTGACTGAGAAAGAAAGAGGAACTTCACATGGATAGAGTTGCAATTCTTAAGAAAAGAAATGAGGAGAGAGATCTTCTGTGGTAAGAAGCAAAGCGGAGGAAGGGGTCACCACAGGGTTCCCGGGAGCCAAGAGCCCGTCAGGTGATTTATGAACCTGCAGGGCTTCCGTAGGCAAGGCGTATTTTCCCAAAGGCACAAGTACTAGAGCTGAAATT
>JAZGTJ010009257.1:0-19637 GCA_036877575.1 Botia almorhae | reverse complement strand
TCATGGGTTCGAACCCAGGGATTGCACGTACTCAGAAACAATGTATAGTATAATGCAATGTAAGTCGCTTTGGATAAAAGCGTCTGCCAAATGCCTAAATGTATCCAATCATTTAAGTTTGGAACAATATGAAATCACATTTAGGCCTACTGTTTATATATCAGGTTAAATATTTCTTTATACCTAAAAATATAGAGACAAATGTATGTTTGAGGGTTATTGGTATTATAAAGCTTAATATTAAAAAAGAAAATTAAGAATATAGGTATATAAGGTGCTATAAAGTGGGGCTATCCCTTCACAATATAGCATAACCTTGAGGATATTTTTGCTTTAAAATGAGTGCTGCATAAATAAGGAAACATTATGCAAACCTTGAAACATATTATTTTGTTATTACTTTCCTTTTTTTGCACCTCTCACAGTGGAGCTGATTTGTATATAACGGGAACAATGAGATACCTCACGATGCACTGTTTAGTTTATTTCCCCACTGATTTACTGCCAAATTATGTGACAGAGATAGTGATAGAGAGACATCAAGGGAGGATCAGTGTCATATTCGTATGTATGTGCAGTGGTTGGAGATTAACAAAAGTTTCCCATTTTTGTTTTTACAATTTGTAATTAATTTATCTCATCTTTCCTTTATTTCCGGTAGAATGTGAAGAAGAGGAGTGGCAGGCCAAACAACAAACCTGATAAAAAAGCATCACCTCAGGTAATTTATACTACAATACACTTGATAACCTCATTTTCCCTGCTAATAAAGATGACCTGAAAGAGGACTGATAAAGTACAGCATTCATAGAAATCATTATACATGCCCCTGCCTGTTATTCTGTCAAAGGTCTTAGTTGAATTGATTTTTTTAACTTTTCCATTGTCTGTCAAATAAGTCCTGTGTTTTGTCCACCATGAGTTACACTTTTGTTAGTCACTCCAGTGATTTAAGTGGCATTTTGATGATTCTGTTATTTCAGATTTGCAAGGTAACTCCTTTTTTCAAGTAACCAATCAAAACAATTTCAATTACAATCAGTTGCAAAGGGTCTACAAAGGTCTACAAAGTGCATGCACATCAACGGAGCTCTTGAGGTGTTCTTGCAGTGAGAATGTGTAGAAAGGGTTAATGAACCTTTCCCAGAAGAACCTTGTGTTTCCACTAGCTTGAGAACTAAATGAAAACTGAATATGTTACAACATAACATAACCAGCATGCAACCAAATATGGTGCACCTGTTTTAAGAACACATTTTAACAACTAAAATAATTTAATTCAGTGTCTCTGTGCTATTACAAGCTGGATTTGATGTAAAGGTCATGAGTTACTAAAGTATATTTATGCAATCGGTTCACACATATGATATTATTCAACAAAATTATTTCAAACAGACAAAATAAAAGGAACACAGGAAAATAAATTCTCCAGAACAACAAAATTAGGGCTGAAAGCGTGTCACACTGGGCACTCTGAGTGTAGACACCATCACTTTGATGAGATCGATAACATTTTGTGGTGTCAGTCTAGCCAGACCCTCGTTGTTTTAAAAAATCACACTTAATGAGATCATTATCCTGCCCCCTTGGTCACTGGCAGTACCAATTTCTGGTTTGAGAGCAGCAGGTTTAAGGGGCAATATGAAGCCAACATTTATGTCTAGAATGTGGAAGAAGGCCAGATCTGGAACTGGCTGTGTTTGGTTACAAAGGGGTATAAATGGACAGCACAGTGGTATTATAAACTACATCTGGACTAACAGTTGTCTGTTTTCCATCGTTGTTCTCATGTAGCCTCCCGAGGACAGTTCAGACCTCAAATGTCAGCTTCACTTTGCTAAGGAGGAGTCAGCCCTCATGTGCAAGAAACTCACCAAGATGGTTAAAGACAATGAGTCCATGAAGGAGGAACTGGCAAAGTATCGTTCTCTCTACGGTGAGGTTGATGCCTCACTTACCGTTGAAGAGGTTGCTGACTCCCCTCACACCCGTGAGGCAGAGGTCAAAGTTCACCTGAAATTGGTAGAAGAAGAGGCAAACCTTCTGAGCCGACGAATCGTAGAGCTGGAGGTGGAGAACCGCGGCCTTCGGGCCGAAATGGATGACATGAAGATTCAAGAATCACCAGGTGGGGTCGGAGTCACAGGGGGAGTTGGAAGTCTGCTGCTTTCCTCATCCACTGAAAATGTCATGGAGCTACAAAGACATTTGCAGTTTGTGGAAGAAGAGGCAGATCTTCTTCGGCGTTCCCTGATTGAAATGGAAGACCAGAACAAGCTTTTGATGAACGAGCTCAATCACTGTAAATCTGAGCTACCTGTTGTTACTGAGATAGAGCCATCATCATCTTCAACCATCACTTCATCCACCATCATCCATGATGCTTCTGAAGATGGAGGATCAGGTCTAAATGAAGCCACCCAAAAAGAGTTACTAGCTGCCAGGCTGCAGATTGCAGAGCTGAATGGAAAAGTAAAGAAACTCCAGTATGAGAACCGTGTGCTTCTTTCCAACCTCCAGCGGTGCGACTTGGCTTCCAACCAGGGCTCTGCACGTCCAGCACTGGAGACAGACGCTGAAGCAGGGGATTCTGCTGAGTGCATCCCAAGCCAGGCACATCGTGAAGGGCCGGTGGGAGATGAGCAAATTAATATTCTGGAGGAAAAGAATCAGAAGTTTTCAGGAACAAGTCATATTCATACTTCCCAGTGCCTCAGCATCAAAGACCTTCTTGATATACGTGACCAGGCTCAACTTGTTACCTCAGCCATTCAGCTTTTGACATCACCAGACTCCACTTGCCTCTCAGCAGACACCTTCTATCGGAAGATCACAGCCAATGAGTCTGCAGAACCAGTTCTCCTGGAGAAGAGCCAGATCCAGAATTCTACGCTGCCACTGGCGGAGGCCCTTCATGGTAGACTGCAGTCTCTCCAGGCTCAGCTGCATGCCCTCATTGAGAAGGTGGACACCATGGGTCAGTCCTCAGAGAAGCGTGTGGAAGGGATATCCCTGATGCCCCTGCCATCTAAATCTGTGGACCCTGCAGATGCCCAAGTCGACCAAATCACAGCCCAACAGAAGGTACAAACTCTCTCTCACTTAATATTTCCCTGTCCCATTTTTTTCTATCCTTTTCATTTAGATTCTTGTCTTTAGTTACCAGCAAATTTTGTTTGTTGCTTTGCTTGGTAGATCATTATTGAGTTGTATTAACACTGGCCTTTCCTTTAGAAATTTTTTCGAACCACAGCTAACAGTGCATGCCTATAGAGCGTTATATGGCCTCATAGTGGATAAACAATTAGGCCTCTAATGGTGCAGATAGACAGTCAATATTATGATAAAGCACTTAGAAGTTTGGCTCCAATGTCTGTGGTAAGTGTCAAATAAGATTTAGGCATCTACATTGTGTTGTACTGGTTAAGCGTTTTAGAACTAGATTAAAATAAGATAAATCTTGTTGGGAATATATGCTGCTACTTTGAGCAATCAGACTTCCAATTTTCACCTGGTAAATAACAAAATGAAAAGAAACATCTGACTGACTTAAACTGAAAGATATCAAAATTCAAAACAAAACAAAAATAATATGTATATAAATACTATATATGTTTCTTTGCAGTGCAGACTATTATTAAACACAGGGGTGTTTTTTTTCTACTTGGACCAATAAGCCTTGATTTAGTAACCACCTAGAAAACCTTAGCAACTGCTTTAGCAACACAGCATCCTAGCATCATGGGAGCAAGTTTTGCTTGGGCAAGCACCACTCACATAAGTTATTAACCATAATTAAATTTTCATACCATTTAAATTGACCAAATAAGGTGGCTTAGCTTGTTACGTATAAAAGCTGCCTTGAAATCTGATGGTGTTTTGGTGATGGTGTCTTTCCTTCAGCAAAGCTATATTTAATTGAACCATTTTGCTTTCTCATAAATATTATGTATAGTTAACTGAGGTCTCCTTCACCATCATTTATCTAGACTCCATTAGAGGCCCAACTTTTGAGATCCAATCCAGACTCTTCCTTTCCTCCTTCTCTCCCTTTCTCCTCACCGCATGGGCACCATAAACTGTGGTCGCTTGCTACATTTTTTCCTTTTCCGCTCTTATTGGTTCTTTTGTTGTCCCTCCCCCATTTCCTGTTTTCTCCTCCAATCAAAGATGATGCTTTTGCTCCTTATTGTTTTGTTTCTATTTGCCATTTTTTCTTATTCCACAATGACCAAATTGTTTTTCTTATACATACTCTTCATCATTCTGTGAGCTTTTATTTGCTGGTGATGTTTTCTGGGTATTTTTTTAATTGTCCCATTTCCATGTTCGTTGATGGTCTAATTTTTCTGTTTTCTCATTTTGTTTGTACAATCAAATTTCTTATATGCCACCTCACCTTTTCTATTCCTTCAATTTCCTTTACATTTCTCTTGATCTTGTCTGTCCTCTGTCATGCTCTTTTTCATTGTTGTTTTTTGTTTGTCTGTCCTTCATTAACTTGCCCATGCATGCATGCAACAGCTTGACTCTAGAGACCAGCCAGACTGCGAGGGCAAAGTTCACCCATGCAAAGTAGAGGAGGAGAACGACAGCTACAAAGACAGCAACAGAGAAGAGGAATTAGACTCCAAACAGGGAACCAATGCTAATCTGGTGAGTCATATATATGCACAAATACATGTCTGCTGCTGTCTGAAGTTCTACAGTTAAACAATGACTCTAGTAACCTTAGTGAGCAGCCTACCCTATCAGCAGATTTTAATTATCGTAAGTGTGCTACTAATGTAAAGACTGTTCCAAACAGTGGGCAAAAATATTATGCTTCCTTACTCTACTTTTAAGTCTAAAGCAGAATCACATGTATTCTTTACGGATAAAGCAGAATGCATTGCAGTGAACTCAGAAATCTTCAATAAATGGCACATAGAATCAGGAATTTAAAAATGATGGATAGAAAATAGTTTCGCCTAAATAAAATCTGCTTTTGTGTTAAAAATTAAACCCATTTTGTTTGTTTGAGTATTACACTCAGCTTAGCAACGTGCATATTTAAGAATCTGCTGAAATCATCAGTGTCTCTAGAAGGAGTTGCTGGCAATCTACAGTGTTTCCGTTTAGTCAATTATGAGATTCCATAATGGTTAGGATTCTGCCTGAGAAGAAAGCTGCTTGTGTAGACGACAGACAGTGAGGCAGCACTCTAGAGTTTGGAACAGAGCCAGTATAAGAAAAATACAGAACAACTAAAGTTTTTGAAAAATAATTATATCACAAACCCCACGCAAATGGTCCTATAAAGATGTCATTGCTGTAGATGATATAGGCACATAAGGTGTTGTGTAAATTTTTTTATTAGTTTAGCCCTGGAAGGTTATTATAATAAGTGTTCAGTAAATTGTCAGTATTTCTCTTACTGTTTCTTACTTTAGCAACGGTGGCCAGCGCAGTCAAACTTTGTCACAGAATTGCTGGTGCTCCTCTGATTCCTCATCAGTCAACAAGTGTTTCTGTGATGAAAATTTCAACAGCTCGTAGATTGAAACGAAAGCTTTTGCTTCTTTTTGGAAATTAGAGTTTAAGTGGTGACAGCAAAGCCTATTGAATAATACATTTATGTACTGGGAAAAATGTTTGAGCTTAAAATATAAAAGAATCATGCAGCCATAAATATAACACAAGCGCAGCTCACTCATGCAGAGACATCAGCAAATACAGTTCTCATTACAAACATGGTTTAGTTCTGTGGTTTGAGAGTGGCTCTAATCCCACTACTGATTATTAAACAGAGAGTTTTATGCCATTAACTGTTAATGGCAGGCTGTCTCTTTTATTTTTTCCTTTAGTTTTGGGGCCGTTTAGAAGGCAGGAGAAAATTCACCATGGTCTATAAAATTAGCACAAACTTTATTAAACCTTAATCTGTACATTAAAGACAACAGAAACTATTGACATTATGATTAAAAACACTCAATTAGGTGGACCTTTAAATCAGGAAAGAACGCATTATGTAATTTTGTTTCTTGAGGAATGTGACAAACATCTTTGTAACATTTCAAATAAACCTGCATCCAAGTACTGTAACACCCTGTATTTTCATTGGCTGGATTTTCAGAAAGAAAATGACATGATTAAGATCTTGTGGTGATAAGTGGTCTTATGAAAGACTCATGCTTTGAATTAAGGGTAGGGCATGTGGATGGCGCAAACTGCTCGACAGAATGCAGACGAAGTGTGCAAATTACAATATCATGGGGTTTTTGTCTGCAGTGGCAAACAGGAAAATCGAAGCAAAAATTATACAGTGAGCGCATGGCTTAGCTTGCAAAAGGGCAAATAATACAGACTGTTCTCTGCACACAATAATGCCATGAGTTAAACACATTCTAATTCAATTGAAAATGGCTGACGTCTTTATTATTCTGTTATTATTTTGGAATTGAAGCGCTGACATGTTAATATGACATATGACTGAAATTTATATGACTGTTTTGACAGCAGTCTTGCCAGGAGGGCATATTCTTTATATTACAAATACAGATAATCTCGCTCTCTCATGTTATGCTCCAGATCTCAGAGCAGGTCGGGGAGCTGTACGCGTTGCTGTCTGAAGCGAGAGAAAGGGCTCAGGGCGCACAGGAGGCGCTGTCACAGGAGAGACAGGCACGCCACGGCGACACGCACAAGCTCTCTCAGGTGCCGGATGAGTGTTAACACATTTTGTGCTAAATTAGAACCTCCGAAAAACACATATAAAAAAAATCTAGGAGATAATACACAGTCAAGTATATAGAAGTGACTGTAAATTTGTAAAATAGGACATCTTTTATTGGTCCTGGAAAGAACATTACTGTCAAAAAACAGTCGTATCTATTGTTAGAAGTTTATCAAAAGAAGTTTAACTGGCAAAATTTGCCCACTGGAAGTCATTTTCAGAAGCATTTTTCATTTTAAACAAATTCACCATTAAAGGGAAACTGTGACAGTCTTCCAGTTATGGTAACACATATCTGAATGAAACGTCTTCTGAAATGAGGAATTTGTCCTTCGGGAACTATAATTGGATTGTTGGAAGTTTTAGTGGTAGAAACTGTCTGGCTATTGGGCATTCAATATAGCCCCGCCCTCTGGCAGACATATGTCATCAAGAGAAGAGGTGACATTTTGAGGAGGAGGGGAGGTTAATGTTTTTGATTAAAGTGACACATAAAGATGAAAGACATGAATTAGAAAAATGCATGCACACCAAATTTCCATAAAAATAAGAGTAGTATATTGTGAATTTAATGCTGACTTTAAAATGTAAAACAAAACCTTTTTCTCTTTTTTATAGCTTCAGGAAGAGCATCAGAAGGCCCTCCTGCATCGAGACTTCCAGCTGCAGAGTCTGAGCCTGCAGACGCGTCTCCAGCAGAAGCTCTGGAGTCAGGAGAGGAACCTGCTAGTGCAGGAGTCCCAGCAGCTCAAAGAGAACCTGCTCCTCATCAGCCTCAAGCTCCGCTGGCTCCTCAAACAGTGGAGACTTGGCAAGAAACTAGACACGGAGAGCAAGGATATTTTGGAGGTATGGAGTTCTTTGTGAGAAGATATGTTCCTTTATGTACTATGCAAACATTATTTCATCAGTATTTACAACATGCTCCTCTAGGTTAATAGCGTCAAGGATCTCCATCTCCTGCTGGAGGAAGATGGGCTATCTACACACTATGGAGACAACAAAATGTCTGCTGCTGAGGAACAACCACTCAACTCCACACCCAAAGAACATAGCCTTGCTGAGAAAATCTGCCCTCTGGTATGTTAAAGGAACAGTTTACAAAAAATCAAGTTTGTAATAATTGACTCCCCTAAATGTCAATATAAACTATTTCTTCTCCATTTGTTGCTCTCACATATAATGACAGTTCAGGCTGCAAAAGACTTAATGTGTCATGCAAGTTTCAAGAACTGCTTTCGAGAAATAACGTGCTATGGATTTGTATGTCATTATAATCACTGCTTTATGCAGTATGTAACCCCATTGCCTGTTGCTCCCTCAGCAGCCTAGCGGGTTTGTCAGTACTCTGTCTGAACTAAAGGTGGCGCTACAAGATCTGAGCGCAGAGCTGCGCGAGGAGCGACAGAGTTCACAGGAGCTAACGCAGCAGTTTGCCCGTGCTAAAGCATCATGGGAAGTGGAGCGGATGGAACTCAAGAGCATTATCACTCAGGTGAGTAGCTGTTTCACAGGAAGATCTAAATGTGAGGGGCCATAACATGTTAGACAGACATCGTATACCGTTAGTGCAAGAGGACAGAAAAAGACAGAAAAATTAGTGATTTCAGTGGTCTTTCTGTAAGATCTTTTTACAAGATCATGATTTATAGATTTATAATGTTTATCCTGAAGCTATTGTAAACAACTGATTTCTTGTTGGTTTTACAAAGTAAGGAATGTGGTAAAATTACAGTAAAACCATGTCACAGATGCTGTCCATAGACTGTTTCTATTGAACCAATAACATTCTTTTGAAGTCCTGCAGAGAGCCAATTAAAGGTCAAACCCTAATCCAAGGAACGATGTTTCAGTCAATGAATGTAGCTTGAGTTCTGCCAATGTCTAGATTTGTAATATTTATAAAATAGTAAATAATAGCAAATAGTAAATAGCAGCTGTAATTTCTGCTATCTATGGTTTGTTAATTCTGTCAGAGAATTGCCTATTAAACAATTACCACAGTAGAGTGAATAATTATGCATGCAATTACTTTCTGTTATTTTTAATTATTACAGTAAACATTCTAGAGTGCTGTGTCAATGATTGGGGGAAATTCTCTGTTAAATACACTGTGGACTGTAACACAATAACATCTGAAAGAGGCCACCGAGGTGAACAATTGTATAGATAACTTATAGTGTAGGTGTAAAGTTATTACTTTAGCATTGATTTCAAAGGCTTGCAGACTTGAGTCACTTTAACTCCTGCACTTCAGGCCTGTAGTCATTGATTTAACACATACAGATTACAGTAATTCCTCCTGGGAGATTTATTATGAAAACCTCTGGCAGAGAAGCATTTGGACACCGAAGCCAGATACATTTCCCCAGTTATTGTCAGATAAGCTTACAGTCAGTGTACTGTGAAACAGGCTGAAATGATCCAGAATGTCAGCTGTAATGTTGTTATTTGATATTCATTTGAGCCCATGTTGGCCAGGACATGCACCAGTAGTCTGAGAAGACAGCCATCTGCAGTGTGTCAGGTGCAATGTGGTGTTACGAAGGGGGGGCAAGAGGCAGTGTGTATGTGTGTGTGTGTGTGTGTTTGTATGCTTACGGCCCTGTTGCTGGGTGTGACGGTGAAAGATGAGTTTAATATCTCTGCTGAGAGACACAGTCTTCTTTGAGATGTAAAATGATAGTTTGAAATGAAATTCTGTCATCATTTACTCACTCTCATGTCATTCTAAACCCATATGGCTTTTATTTCCTTCTGTGGGACACTAAAGAAGTTCAGCAGAATTTCTGAGCCTCATCTCTTAAATACAGTGAAAGTGGATGGGGACCAGGAGCTGTCAAAAGAAAACACCATTAAAAGTTCATTGAAATAGTAAAATAGTCCTGTGATACCAATGCATAATGACTCCTGCAGTATATTCCAAGTGTTCTAAAGCTGTATGACATTTAGATGAGGAACAGAATCAGTCTTTATACACTGAAAATCATGGGAGTCATGCTCTGTTTGCTTTCATCCTATGGAAAAGGTTATCTTGAACATTCTACTATAAATAACTTGAACTCTATTGAAGAAAAAGTGGTACGGTTTTGCAAAAAATAGAGTGGGTAAATGTTGATGGAATTTTTATTTTAGGGTGAACTTTACCTTCAATTTATGAGCTGATGGAGGAATAATATGCTGACACTTGCTTATGGATCAGTATGTGTTCCTTTAGAGATACTGGTAAAGCATTGCATTAGTACTAAGATTGTGGTTTCATTCCCAGGGAACACATATACTGATAAATTTATACCCTGACTGCACTGTAGGTCACTTTGGATTAAAGCAACACAACTGAGCATAAAGATGAAAAACAAATAAGTAATGTGTAAAGTGTGTATATAGCGTAAATGTCTTAAACATGATAGAGAAGGCTAGAACATGCATTTAGTCTTGTTTAGATTAGACAAAATACCCTCCTCCCTTCCTTGTTACAGAAATCACAGTAGAAAAAAAACTGTCTGTGCTCAGTATAAACACACACACACACACAAATTGTGCCCAAAGCAATACTTCTGCACTCTCCTGAGAACCTAATGGCACTAGATTGCTGCTTTCACCATCATTGCTCTGATAGGTCGATATTACAGAGCTCCCTTCCTCTGTCACGCCTCCTTTTCATCGGCACTTCCTTTGTTTTTGTAAAATGGCGGTGTAGAGAATAAGCCGAGCGATGAGGAATGGGAGAGGAGGGATCTAATGCCCTAGTATTAACCATGACCTCTATGGTACTAATAACAACCTGTCACAGAGATGAATGATTAATCACAGCATTAACAAGACAGGTTATTGATACCAGAGGGCCAATGTAGTGCTGTTACTGTACGGCTGTAAGTCTCCTGTTGATGCTGCAGTCTGTCACCTATTTTTCATTATGACATGAGTCAAAGAGAAAACATTACTATCCAAAAAGCCACATCAGCATGCTAAAGAAAAAGCAGATCGTACACAAAGGCAGATAAATGCAATGTGGCATTGCGTTACAAGCTACAATTTTGTCGAGCTCTGAGGTTGCCGCTTTCCCATAATCATTAGGATTTATGGGAAGGCATTTGTAATAAATGCCTTTCACCCTCCTTAATAAACCACATCAACCCATTAACCTCGTTGTTCCGTCCAGAGCAAAACTCATTAGGCATTATCACCGTGAGAAGCCAGTCACAAGATTGTCTGATGAGTTCCCAGCAGGCAGTGTGTTTTAATAACCCGACTTGCGTAAGCTCATGAAATTTATGAGTTCTGCAGATTTGCACCTTCATATGAAGATGCAGAACAAATTCAAATGAGGATAAGCGTAGGCTGCCTTCATAATTACGGTTGCTACAAACAATACAACAACCCATACCGTATGATTTTATCACAGAAATCTGACTGGATGAGCAATTTTTCAAAACCATTGGAAAATATACATATGTGTAACCACAGCAACATGAGTGGCTATGTTGTTTGGATGGCGCTGCTCTCAGCATCAGACTAAAGATGTCAATTTTGCATAAAGCTGTCTCCATGGTTACTTTGAAGTTTTTACACTTTTTAAACTATGTACTCTTGTGTTGATCTGACTGTCTGATTTTCTCTGCCTTTTCTGTCTTTCTGATTAGCTGGAGGGGAAGGTGGGCAAGGTATCTGTTGCTGTGGCTGAAAAGGATCCTCCAGACCTCAAGGGGGCGCTGAAAAAGGAAAGAGAGGAGCATCAACACCTGCTGGCAGACTCTTACGCTGCTGTAATGGATCTCACCAAGCAGCTGCAGATCAGCGAGAAGAACTGGAGTCGGGAAAGGCTGGATCTTCTGGAGCACTTTAACCAGGAAAGAAGCCAATGGGAACAACATTTACGAGATGCCCAGAGCAAAGGCACACAGGTCAGTGGTCAGTGGTCTGTACATGGGTTAATATTTATATTCAAATACTTTATATTCAAAGTTCTATGATAATTTATTATTAAATTATTTTTGTACTTCATCTGCAATTATAAACTGGCCTCTCCTTTCATTGTATGGAAAACATATTTTTGTCCTTTATTTAAAATGTCCTATTGTGTTTCACAAAAAAGACAATTTTGTCCGAATAACATGAGTCAGTAAATCATGGCCCAATTTAATTTTTGGATTAAAATACATTTTTGGTTTGAGAACCAAGTTTTAAATGCATTTAAAGGTTTAGAAAACTTCAAAACACATTTTCAGAGCCCTGAAATCTGTATTTTTATTTGGGTTTGTGAGGATGTGTTACCTTTCATCTTTTAGTTTATTTATGCTGCACATATTTTATCCCCACACTTCCTCCACTGACTTGGGGCTCCCTCCACATAATAGACGGATGTGACAATATCTTTAAACATGTCCGCAGTGTGCCTGCAGACACACTCCTTGCATGTTGCATCACTTATATAGAACTGCTGGTTTTGCTGATGTAGGCAGACTGGAATGAAGGCTGAGACAGTGTGGTCAGTGTGTCTACACTAACCGCACTGTAATGAGTCTGGAAAAGATTTAAAATCTGGTTACATTTCACTTGCTTTCTGTCACTTCCTCTGTGTGACAATTAGGCTAAATGATATTCTAATTGATACCCTGGCTCAATTAGAGAAGTTATTTAGATAAAGTCATTTAAATTTAATTCATTAAGACATTGGGAAGCGTAACACTATTATTATCCCCTCAGAAGAAACTAGCTGTTCTGAATAACCTCATTTCCAAAAAAAGATTTTAAGCTGATTCACTAATAACCACCACATGATTGAATGGGATTATTGTGAGGTGGGGAGAACATGACCAAGGCTCTGTAAAACTTCACTAAAATAGATTGTTTCCATTTCAGCCTCTTCACGAGAAAACCTCAGAGAAAGAAACATCAGCAGATGCCTCTGCCAATAACAATTCAGCCTTACAAAGGTACAATGACTTTTATGCAGCGTAAATTGCTCCCCCTTTTATCACACATTTGATTTTATAATAATCCCCATTCGTTTCCTACAGAACCAGATCAATTTCCGCCCTCTCAGAATGTAAGAATCTGCTGGACACCAGCCTCTTCCTTCCTGGTCACAAGGTCAGTGGAGTACAAGAGGGGAACCAATCGACTGCTCATGCTTCCCTGCTGGCTCATACTGATCTGAGCGATCTCAACAAGAAAAATTGGAAGTACCTGACCAATGATTCTGCAGTATTGGAGAAGGGTGACCAATTTAAGACGTGGGACTGCCCAAGCACCAACTCCAACAGCAGCTTCCCAGGACTGGAGCTAAGCAAAGAGTATGTCCAGAGAAGCTACACTGCCCCAGACAAGACTGGCATTCGCATCTATTACAGCCCTCCAACAGTGAGGAGAATGGAGAGGAGGCCAGTGAAGGAAATGACCCACCAGGAGCCCCAGCAGGGATTTGTATCTAGGGATGCCGCCATGATGGATCTATCAGATCAGGTCCCTGCTTCAGCATCCTTATCAACCACTTCATCATTGTCTTATGAGCAGTGGTTGAGTTCACTTTCACAGCAGCATAGAGACCTGCTTGAGGGACGGACGGGAGGTTCTGCTCCATTCCATGGGCTGGAGATTTCAGGCAACCTAAGCGATGACATGAAGGAGATGACCAATTGTGTGCGACAGGCCATACGCTCCAGTTCCCTTGAGAGAAAATGCAGCAAAGATACTGGCAGCCAGACAGTGGGAGTTTGTAACACAGGAACGCAAACAGTGCAGTTTGTCAGCATTGGCCTACAAACAGATGGCCCCATTTCAACAACAAGAGGCCTTCAAGGGAAAGCGTGGTCTCCTCGACCATCCAGCACACTTGCGTCTGCACGTACACGACAAATCTCGTCATCTCTGGAGAAAGTCCATAGCCGCATAGATAGACCCTGTTGTTCACCAAAGTATGGCTCACCTAAACTCACTCGCAGGGTTTCAACCTCCTCTTCCAAACTTGAAACCTCCTCCACATCTTTAAGAGAACGTAGTGTCTGGAATCTGAATAACCGTAGTGGATCTCAGAATGGTTCTGCTTGGGCACGTTCCACCACCACTCGTGACAGCCCAGTGCTTAGCGGCGTTAATGATGGATTATCCAGTCTGTTCAATGTGGTGGAAAATTCTGGAAGTGTTGAATCCTTATGGAAAGCTGATCCGTGTCCAGGGAGACAAGCTGCTGGAAAACCTTCCTGTCCTAGTATAGGTATTGGTCTGGGAGAAGCAGGGGCTCAGAAGTATGCTGTGGTCCAAGAGTTTTTCCATAATGTTTGCAGTAGAACAGGAGCAGTGGGTGCCATGGATGAACCAAAACCTGAATGCCTTCCTGGAGCCTTGCTTGGCACAGACAACATCACAAAGATCGTCAATAAGAGGTTTATGAAAACACAAAGAGATGAGGTGGTAGCCACAGGAAAGGATGCAATAAGTACAAGCTTGAACACCTTGGAGGTGAGGCATTCTAAAAATGGAATGATATTGTTCAGTTTTGTTTAAATTTTTGGTCATTAGGTTTCCAAAAACATATCATTATACTAGTTTGTTTAAACCAGATAATTAACATGAACAGTATCACGAAGCAAAGCAACATAGTTGTTAAAATATATTTTTTCTATGTTTTAAGATGCTTATGTAAATAATTGTCTTTGCAGGATACAGTTTGTGACTGCAACTCACAGACACCCCCTTCCTGTATGGACCGCCACTCTCGCACCACCACACGACACACACTTGGCCAGTGCAGGCACCGAATGCAGGAGTCATCTGGGGCAACTGAAGAACGATTGGATACCAGTAACGAGTGAAGGGGATATATGTGACCTCTTCTGATGCTTCCCAAAGTCACACAGAGGAACAAAACTGTCATAAAACACATCATATACACACACTGCCACACAAACGCACTGCCACATACGCACAATACACTCAGTCACACCCAAAACCTTCAATACTTCACACTTTTACAATATTTTAGGATTACAAAAGTAGGACACTTTTCCTGGTATATCCAGAACCAGACCTCAGTCTAACCAGCACACTATAATGCCAAGGAAGAGGAGAGAGGGTTGATCTCTTTAGGTCCACCATTCCATCAATAACCAGCCAGTTTTTTCACACTTCAAACACATCATTCCAGAGTAAACCAGCCAGTCCTGCCTTTTCAGGTCCACCACACTACCATTCCACAGTCAACCAGCCAGACCTGTCCTTAAACTCTACCATTCCTCTGTTAACCATCTACCCAAATGGACATGGGAGGACCTGACTAACCAAAACCCAAGATGTCACCAATGCTTACTAAAATCATGTAGATATAAAGGTAAAAACACAGCATGCAGCTCAACTACATAAACCAATGACCTCAATATGGCCTCCATTAACAGGAAGCAGTCTTTCACAACTGCCCATGTCCACAGATAGCATTGCTTCGGAAAATCTGTAATATTCTCCAACTCTACAAGTTCTTTGAACATATTGCATAATGAATCCGTCATATTTTAAAGACTTGCTATTATTATTCTGTCTGAAGATGTCTATGGAGAGCATGATGGTAGCTGTAGAGTAGGAAGATACTGTACTGCAGCCATGGTTTTGTTTGTTTTGGTACATTGTACTGTAAGTGTGTGAACATTGCTAACTTTGAACTCTCTATTCTCTAGCTAGAACATTCACACAAAGTTTATGGGGACATTTTGCATCATCGTTCTTTTGTAATCCTCTTCTTTCGTTCTACCCCTCCATCTTCTGTCGTCATGCTTATATAAATCCTAACGGATTAATCAGGGTAGACGCCATACATAATTTTACAGGAATAAAATAAAGGCTTTGAGAAATAAAAGTACAGTCTGTTTAATAGATTGTGCTTGGTATCTATTGCTCAGACACTGAAATTGTTTAATATTGTTCAAAACACTGATAATATGCATTTCTGTAAACAAAATGACTCCATCTCTCAGCCTTGTTCATGGAATTATATATGACAGCTAATCTGATTAATCCATAACCCTCGTTTCTTTTAAACCCACATCCTAAAACTTCATACATAGTGACAAAATGGCTAATTACACAGATATATAAACAGAGATATAAGAATGAAACACTGAATGGTAATTGCCCAGAGTGAGATTTTGAGATTAGTGAGATTTATTAGATAATCCTGAAATATAATCCATAATCTGACCTTTTGTTCATGTAGCTATGCATTTATATAATACGAGTGTTTGCCTCCCTGTAGCTGCTCCTACATTAGAGTCGGGTCTCAGTGGGTTTGTAATGAGTTTTTCTTCTCCAGATGGAGTGGTGCTGCAGAAACTAATGTTTAGTCCTATTTTGAGTGCTTGTTTTTGGGCTTTGAGAGTAAATTAGAGGAAACATTGTTTGTAAGCATCTCTCAAGCCACAAGGACTTGATGACTCTGCTCTTATAAACAAGACATAAGTGGAAATTTAGAATATTATCACATTCCTTAATTGTTCAGCATCTGGCCTTGTTGTAAAAAATAATTTGCTATTTTAAACCGAGCCTGTAATATCCAGGACAGTATCTCCACTTTATGTCAAAGCCTTGCCATATTTCCCACAGCTACCTCTAAACTCTTCTTTCTGACATTCAGCCCATTCATATTTCAATATGAAGGTCACTGGAGTGCCTTTTTAAATTAAAGGAACAAGCTATCTATGTTAGCAAAACATTTTGTTTGGAGGAACCACCTTATTGACTGCTAGGAAACTATAGGTGTCCTTAAACATCTTGGCTTTAGTTTTTGAAACCTTTCATTTCTTAAAACCACTAAAAGTCAATATTCACAGTTAAAGTAAATTTGTAGTACATATAGTAATTAATCCTAGAAGCCAAAATCCAGTTAAAGGACCTTTTGAGTGAGATCTGATAATAGTCAGTCCTACTTTTCTTTATAAGCCATTTTTAGCCTGTCTGAATGTTTTAATGAATTGAGTCTGATGTTGTACTGTTGCTTTGTTCACTTTGCAAATACACATTGGACAAATGGTGTACCGTCCATTTAAGTGTCCCTTAAACCCTATCGGTTTTCTGAGCTTGGTCACATGATCTCTGAGTCAGTCAAACAGGGGGAAAGACCTCAGCTCAGGAGCTCCATTCTGAACGCTCCCAACCAAAGTCCATTCATCAAACGCTGCAGTCTACATCAAACCCCAATGATGGTTTGAGAATGGAAAACAATTTATTTGCCCTAAATTTACAAGATTGTTGACAATTAGTCACTTTGTGAGCAGTTTTAAAGGTCATGGTGATTTTAGATTTTAAAGTAATGAGATGTTTTCATGGGAGCAGCTTTCTCATTGGCTATCCTGTTGACCATATTGATCTGTATCATGCTCTTTTATCATATCATCCTGTTTTAATGCCTAGCAATATATAGAAAATCACGTTGCTTAATCGTTGTCGATATTTGCTAAATTATTATAAAGAGAATGTGTGTATATTTCTTGTTTTGCCTCCATTTGAAATCTCTTTTTGAATTAAAAAGATGAAGACAGATGGAAAATAAAAATGTTTCTAAATGTTTTAACTTGAAATCAAGTATACTGTACATAAATACGCAATTTGTACTATTTCTATCCTCGTGTAGGAAACGTTGAATGTCTCTGCCAACTTTGAGCTTAAATTCTGTACCTTTCTTCACCCCAATAAAAATGTGGGAAGAATTTGTGTAAATAGAAACATTTTGAAAAAATAAAATGCTGAAGATTTCATGATAGACTTTTGTCTTTCATTTTGCACCTGGGAGGGGACTATGCTATTGCCTTGAATATAATTGTTTATATTCAGTGATTAAACTGGTTTTATTGTTATATCTGTTATTTATCTGGAACATAAACGTTTACTTGTAATTAGCATTGTCAGTTTGTTTTCCAAAATATAAGTACACAGGCTGCTATTAAAACTAAATAATTCATATTCAGCTACAATACTCATTTATGTTTTTCCCAACCTACGTAACCTAGACTAGTGATTCTCAGTGGTTTTTAAATGTCTTAAATTTTAATGGTTTTCCACTGCCAAAAAACACAAAACACAATGCGGTTGTAAAAGTTTAAAATTGTTGACATTAAATCAATATTTAACCATCTGAACGGTATCTTTCACCTTGCATAGTGTTGTTCATGTTTTTGAGGATATGTCACAACCTGTCTGGGTTTTAATCTCTTTACGATGTATTTAAACACACATGCCTCATACATAATATCAAAGATACAACAAAGAATACATTTTGAAATTCTTATGCTAAAGAAATTCCTTCATGAATTCTTGAATACATTTGTCAAAGGAAATACATCAGTTTGTTTTAACAGCACATAAGGAAATTACTCATCTCTCCCCTTAAGGCATTAGAAGGAAAACTGGATGAATGGAGTCCAGATAAAGAGAACATAGTAACTTTTGAAAATGGAGACTGTGTGTTAAATGGAGCACCTGGCTTTAATAGTTCATGTCCAGCTGTGGTCTGTTACTCTTCGTCCAGCTGCCTTCCCTCTGTCCACATCACTCACACACAGCACCAGCTGACAAAAGGAACCATGGAAGGCAAAATCATTATAAATTGTGGGTCTTTGCATGTCTGTGTGTTGGGTTCACTTGAGAGCATCTGTGATTTTCCTTGTCCAACGATTTTTTTATTTTTTTGAAAAAACTAGTTTACATTTGAATCATAGCACTGAGAGAAAAGAAAATACAGGATGTGAGCGCATACTAGCAGCATTTAAAAAATAAGAGACTTCCTGTCTTGATAGGATGACACAGCTATTAGCATTCATGATGTGATTCATGAATTCATGAGTTGAGAGAGAGAGAGAGAGAGAGAGAGAGAGGAAAAGAGAGGGAATTACAAAGGAGAGGACAAAAACACAAGGGAAAAGATGTGGCTCTGAATGTTACATGAGGGATTGCTTTTCAAGCTGAGATATAATAATACATTCCATTCATTCTTTGCTGGGCATAAACACACACACAGTGTATGTGGTGACCGAGGTTGTCATGCATAAAACTGAAGACAATTGTTTGCACATTAATGCATTTCTGAACCATTTCGTAGCCTTTGCTTGAACTTTGACCTATTTTTTAAGCCAAAACAATTATTACTGTCATTATACAGGTCATTCTTAGGGACAGTGCAATTTGTGTGCTGTTTCCAAATGAAGATTTTTGTGTGCTGTTTCCAAATGAAGTCATTTCAACTCTATCTAGTGTATAATGCCAAATGCCTATAATGCCAAAACAACTTTTACTCTCATTTTTTATTTACATCTTAGCCGATTTGCATGTCCCTATTCATCACTGTTCTGATTCTTACTAAATTTTGCTTATATTGAAATTAAAATTTCTGTATGATCAATCCTGTTATGCATCACGTTTCCCCTAAAATGAATAGCTTGATCTTTCTAATATCAGCATAAAAACAACATGACAGTCAAGCCTCGTGCAACAACCCCCCAGTGGATCAGTGCTGCTGATGCTGAGTCAGCCTTCTGTAAGCTGATCCTAATCAGATGGAAATCAGCAGCTTGCGTGAGGTTGTGTTTTGGAATCCATCCACTGGAGCTTAAACAGGCCAGTGATAAAGAGACTGATATAGCTTATCTAGTAAACACCAGACAAACTGATAATCCCAGCAATTTTCTTTCCTGCACCTAGCAGAGCTCATCCAACTCCAGTCCTAGAGGGCCGCTGTCCTGTAGAGTTTAGTTCCAACCCTAATTAAACACATCTAAAACAAGCTAATCAAGGTCAAGGATTAATTGAAAATCACAGGCAGGTGTATTTTTATTACAGTTAGAGCTAAACCCTGCGGTGGCCCTCCAGGACTAGATTACACAGCATGTACCTACTTAAACCAGGAGACTGTGTGATTGTGTTTTTACTGATATAGATGACA
>JAZGTJ010009256.1:0-11170 GCA_036877575.1 Botia almorhae | reverse complement strand
TCCACTAACACCTATTCGTGGTACACCCTCACCCCCTCTTTTTTCCACAACACAACAAGTTTATAATCACCGTCTGCATGCGTGTCTGAGTTGCAACATGCTTCACCACGTGTGTATGTTTACTGCAGGGTGTAAACACTGCTGGTACCCGAAAGCTATTCTGAGAGTCTGCTGTGCACTTGGAAAGACCCTCCATTCCTAAGCTAAGCCCTTCAAAAGGCTGCATTGTGTTACCACAGTATAACTGCTCAAGGCTTTAAAGCCAAGCATACAGAGGTATAAAGTAAACAATACTGAGTGATGGAGATATTGTTTGATCATAAATAAACGGGCATAGTCTTGTTAGTTTAGTCTCCAAAACTAGGCAGTGCTGTAGTTTTTCCATGTCATACAGAACTCTATTTTTTTAGGTAATGTGGAAGTGGAATAAACGAATTATTTTAATCGGACTGAAAGGCTTCGGTCAGTCAACAATGCAGGATAAGATCTATAGCGCCATCTAGTGGTATTTACCTGTATTTTGGAACCTTATGTACTGAGAAGCATTATGCAACAGTTGCACCTGTGGTGTCATGTGTTGTTCTGTCCAACTGTCTAATAAAAGGTTCTCATGTACCTCAAGATAACGTGTTGCTAATGCATGCCACAATCTGACAACATAACTAATACAGAACATAATTAGGTCACATTTATATACAAATATTATACTTATAAAATATTATATTATTTTCATAGCGGGGTGTACTGAAGAAACTGATCTGAAGGTTCCTTTAAAAACAATGCTTGATTTACCACAAAAACAACAAACAGCCTAAGGCAGTGAGCCACCTGCTTTTTCTGCATTAAAGCTCCTAAACTGGGCCTGTCTCTCTCTCTGCCTCTTCAACTAGAATCTCACCATTCCATAATGTATTCATAGAGGCTTTAACAGTGATTTAAATGATGATTTTAATGGTAGGATCACACATGTAAGAGATAAAATACAGTCAGCAGACCATTATAGCATAAAAAACTCTGACAGTGATTAGGTTTTTTTATTAGGATAATGACTGGTTGATTGTAAATGATCCTGCTTAGTACATCATGCGGCCAAACATATTGTTTGAATTATTTAGTTTAAAAATATTTTGTTACTTGCGAAGAGACAAAACATTAGCACAGCTATGCAGCAAGAACTAGTTACCCAGATAAACAAGCAGTTTCACAGCACTGCCATTGACAACATTCGTTATGTTTGACCTCTGAACGCCACAACTGACCAATCAGAATCAAGCATTCTAGAGATGTCTTTTCTAGATTTTCGTCACCTAGAAACAATGTACAAAATCTTAAAGGTACAAAAAACAATGTACAAAACTCCTATAAGACAAAAAACTAGAATATTCTGTTTAAAATAAATAAAGAGATGAACAACGTATGACTTGTGTAAACTTCTAGCACAACATTGAAATCAATATGCGTGTTCTACAGCAAAAAAACTAAAAAAAACATTAAACATAAACTGATCAGCCACTACACATCCATATACATTAGAGTGAATCTGTTGTATATTTGTTAATTATTCAATGCTACTGTGTGTACGGTGTGTACTGTGCCTTAGGGAGAGCGTCTTCACTGATTAATGCTGCTTATCACTGAATGAGTAAATGAAGGGTAATACTTACATTGGGAGGTGGAGGGCTGTGACCTTCAGACATCCTCCAAAAATCTTCTGCTCCTTCTTTCCATTATTATTATTAATGTTGCAATTTTAAATATTGAAGATGCACTTCATTTAAATTTCAGTTCTAATTTGCCTTGTTTAACATTTTTTCTTGTTCTATAAACATGAGTCTTTGTACTGTCTTATTTCTATCCTGCCTAGATAACCCAGCAAATTAACTAGCGTCCCAGCAATCTCAAGACACTTGGCAAATTTAACCATTTGCTCTCGCCTTCCATTTTAAGAATACTGTGAGACACTCGATAGTCCTCTGCGAACTTAGTAGGCTTTGTTCTCTTGGGCTCGACGTGACTTCTGTTCAAGTTCAGATAATAGGCTATGATGTAATCACTTCACTCAGATACTCGTTTAAGATAGGTTAAAATATCACAATCTGAGATGGCTCAGTTTTATTAAACAAGCACCAAGCAATCATACACACATAACCGCGAGATATCTTCAGCACGAGGTTCAGCCTCATTGCCTTGGCCGTTACTCATAGCTGAGTAGCTTGGCCTTAATTCATAGATGCGATGACGTTGCAGATGTTTTTCCAAACAGATCATCATTCATACAACATAATATTCTTTGCACACATTTTTTTAGCGCTTCCTACTGCTTCAATACCTACTGCTACCTATAAGTTCCTACTGCTTCAATACCTCCATATATGGGTACTGGTCAAGTTAAGCAATCTTAATTGCAACTCTACTTCTATCTATTTTTCTAGCTTTTCTACATGTCTAAGTTTAACATCCTGTTTAACGACATAGGGGACATAACAGTCTCGATGAGGTTTGTTGACCTTAACTGTTTCCTCCTAATCTATATATCTTATCCTCCACACCAGGGAACTTTACACCTTGCTTGCAGCGATAAGCATACACAAACTAAAAGTCAAATATTCACAAATATTCCGACGGCGCTGAAGCTTCGCAAATCCAAAGCTTCAAACCCATCTGTTACATCCTCAGTATCAAAATGACAATCACTAAGCATGGTTATTTCTTGCATCAATATTAGCATAATAATCTCTTGTTTATCTTTACTTGTCGTTTAACCAATGTCATCATTGACTTCATGACTTTAAGTTGATTTTCTTTTATCATTCTCTCTTCTGCATTCTTCTTCTTTCTCTAGTTTCTGTGATGTCTTTGGCTTGTCATCTCTGCAAACCTTGCATAATCAAATCGTTTAAGTTCATTTTTTGTGATTGATTAGGAGAGTGCACCTTTTCTGTGGGATACGTTACAACTGATACAACAGTACATAAAAGTAACCTAAAATAGACATAAAAATAGTGTAAAATAGAATAAAATAGTTAGAAATTTCTCTTCCCCGTGTATCATGTAAAGAGCAAAAAGCAGTCTCGATTTTGACATATATTAAGGCACAATGATACATTTTGAAAAGGTGAAAAGCAATGGGACTAAAGCCTGAGATCACATCACTTTCATCTTTTGGTTCCTATAATGGACCTTCTCTGTGATTCTCCTAAAATGTCTTTAAAACAGACCGCATTATTTCTAAACAGACCACCATAAAACAAGAGCCTCTTCAACAGTCCAAAAGAAGGCAATATTATACAAATATATCATTTGTGTGTTCATTAAATTTGCACTTTTGTGTAACTGGCAAGCAGATCAGTCATTTGTTTTAAGGATTCGTGCAACGAGTACTGGTGTATGCTGCTTCACATTATCCTCATATCAGGTGGTTCCACTGAAAGAGTTGCAAAGCAAGATGCAATAAAATCATTAGGAACGAAACACTGAATGGTCACTGACATCTAAAAGGTCCTTGCTGTGTGCACGACAGTGATATATTGCACAGTTTGCTTTGCTCATGTGCGCATTTAAGGGAACATAACAAATAGTAAGATAGAAATATGGGTCATGCTGTGTTTAAGTGACCTGTTTTTTCTGGACTTTTTTCTGACGTGGGCTGGACAGCATGTTCCACTTTCAGAGTGGCGGCAAAAAGTTTTGATGGCTTTACCACAGGGCAAATAAAAGAAAACTCCATAGATAACCAAATACACCAGATGCTAGATCTTACAGACAGTAGGCTGGTATGGCCATTGCATATGCCCTGTTCATGAATGCAAAAAAGAGAATATCCAAGAACCTTGTGTGAAATAAACACAACGAGACAGATCATCTCATTACATTGACTGCTGACACCCGCTGATCCACTGGTTTTTAAGATTAGAGCCGTTCTGGTTAAAATGTCATGTTCCTCTAGAGGTCAGTACAGTATACCTCAAATTACACATATAAATGGACTGAATAAAGAACAATATTCTGAAACTGATTACACTTAGTGGGTTTTATGATTTGAATAATAATATAAATCCTTCACTGCATTAAACGATATTTATCACTAAACCACTTTGGGAGCACACTGAGCTGTTTATTAATATTCCTTATGTAAACAAAAACCGTAGTAATTGCAGAACAAGTTGCAGCGTTCAGTACTATCAACATAGCAATTTTCATCCTTATCTGCCATTTTCATCTCAGGTAAATGTTTTTTTTGCCCAACAATCATCACGGCCTTTTTATTTCTTTTCAAGAAATCCCTGTTCAGTTTTCTGGTGCGCTTCATTGGCACAACACAAACAGACACACACACACCATGCACCTTCAGCAGTAATACACCTTTGATGAAGTGCAGCTGCCTCTGGAAGCATACAAAGAAAAAGGGGGTCTTAAGGGGCTTACTATTAGCTGCTTAAAATTCTTCTGATGTAACCAGTACATACCCACTGGGAACAAAACGTGACCACATTCCCACCAGTGTGCCACTTTCCCCCTATTTTGTTTACTCTTGGTGGTCTTGTGTTCCAACCTGTTTTTTCTGAACAGTCGAGGAAAATAAATAATAAGTTCAGCATTCACCGAGCGAGGCAGTGTGAAGGCAAGACAGCGGGGCTGTTTATCTTTATATCCTCTGCAGTGGCAGACAGCTTCATACAATGTCACAGCATACTGACAAAAGGTGTCTTGGCATTTAAAATGGACAGAGTACAGGCTCTTGGAGAGAGTGAAACTAAGAAAAACAAGATCTTTGTAGAGTTTGAACACTCAGAGGAATTACTGTGTTTGTGTCAGACTAAAACTGATGGCAGGAAGTTGAAATGTCTGTTTCTCAACAGAATAAAGATGCAGGGTTTGTGGATCTTTATAAAAATAGTAGAATTTTTAATTGAACAAAACAGTACTATCAGAAAAATATTCTAGTGAGATAAAAAGAATTTAGGCGAGCGGGTGACTGAGGGATGGGGTGGGTGTTTTTTGATATGGCGCAGAGAGATGGACACTTGGCTTGATAACATGGAGTCAGTGATATGCCCTGTAGCGAGAGCCAGACATCCCCATACATGCCCCTGTGCTGGAGTGAGCAAATACACAGCAGACTCACTGGCCAGCTGTTACGTTAGGTAATTAAGAGCTACTGCACACTTCTTGGGGTGAGAAGCCTTTGCACTAGGGGTAATGGACTAACTGCCAGAGGCTGTTTGGCAACCCACAACACAGGACTAAATATTGCATTTTCTATACCCACCTGCACAGACTAGATACCACAAGCTGAATTATCTCCTTTGAGACTTTTCGAAAGATTCAAATATCTAAGATTCAAATATCAAAGATTCAAAGATCAAATATATTAATATCAAACATCAACGACTTTTTTGACATAAAATGTAAAAAAGGCATTCAGTAAAAAAAGTAGTTAGTGGTTTATCGGTAATACGTAAACATTGTGTATACATATGGAGGAACATTAACGAAAGAGAAGTTAGTGCGACGCACTCGTGTTCGACGTCTTTATTAAAAAAAAGATGGACTATAAAATATTATAAGATCATAATCTTTAAAACAAAACTGGTTAGTTAGTAAACATTACCAAAATGAACGTAAGTCTGTTTCAAATGTGCACTGTCTCTTTAACTGCACATGCCTTGTGTAAACATTACCGTGAGCGCTACTATTACACAGAGCGCTGCAACTGCAAGTGCCAGAGGTTCACAAAGCCGTGAACGCCATCCATTCTGGTATAAGAGAGGAGAGAAGTCATCAAAAGTTCAATTCTTCATAGGGGACGTTAATTGCCGAGCGCAGGACTCCCCGCGGGTTCATCGGTCTGTCTGATGGGCTTTCCCTGTCTGGAGTCCACACCAGGAAGTGTGCAGGTGAGACGCACCTGTTCAGAACGAAATCTGAAACTCAGTGTGATTAAAGACAACTGTACTGGGAAACAATTTGTATATGATAAGACATAATTACTATTTATATAAATTACAAAAGCACACAAAACGCTATTCGTCAATAGAAAGAAGACATGGATTTAAAACTGGACTGGGCTGCAAAGCCGGATTACGTGTTGCGCTTGTAAAACCTCTCATGCCTGATCAATACAGGTGGGACGTGAAATTGCTTCCACGAGTTTCCGGTATTGCTATGGGAAATCAAGTGGAAAAACTCACACATTTGACATACAACGAATTACCCACGACTGACCCTAATGGATTCGAACCAGAAGACGACACGCCGCGGATCGGCGTGTCTTATATTTTTTCCACTGATGACGACGAGCAAGAAAACATTGATGAGACGGAAAAGGATCCGAATGAAGAGGACAAAAATTACGACTGCCGCAATGAATTAGAGTGTGCGGTATATTATCGAGATGAGTGTATATATGAGAGGAATAACAGATTCGTCGAAATGGGAACCTTATCTGTTGAAAACTTGCTTAATAAGTGCAAACCTGGTGACCTGGTGGAGTTTGTGGCTATCGGACAGTACCCACACTGGGCAGTGTGTGTTGATAATTCGCGGGCGATTCATTTGTATAGAAACGAAATTAAGTGTGACTTTCTTTACGACGCAAGTCAAGGCAAAAGAGGCAGAATTGTAAATGACCTGTATAAGTATCGGTCGCTGAGCCCCGATGCTGTGGCGCATAATGCCATGGAACAGGTCGGGATCAAGGACCGGGACATTTGCTGGAAGAACTCCGAGTGCTTCGCTGCCTGGTGCAGGTTTGGAAAACGCGAATTCAAAACTGGAGGAGAAATACGAATTGGAAAGCAGCCATATAGGATGAAACTACAGCTGTCGGAAAAGAAAAGTCACGTTTTGGACTTTCAAAGTTTGGAGGATTTGATTATGGAAAAGAGGAGAAATGACCAAATTGGCAGGGATGCTGTTATCCAGGAGCTGGAAAATCATTTAAATTGCACTGAAGAAGATAAGAAAGACCACAACAGCAACTAATGGATCACAAAGGGATGTTCCATCATGGAGGATACACGCTGTTCGTAATCGCCTCAAGCGCAGCAGTGTTTACGTTTCACCCGTTTCTGTCAGCAGTACTTTTATACCTTGGACACATTTTACTTACATGTAAAGATAATCCTGCTCAAATTATACTTTCTCTTTTTTGTAATAAGGACATGCTCATCCTTCACCTTGCTGTATTGACATCTCAAAACGTGTTGTGAGAACTTTTCCATTAATATCGATTGAAATATAATATTAAAATTTAGGACTTTTTCCCACATCATCCATATTATTGTAGTTCAGTGTGTATTCAGATTTTATTTCAATGTTTCAATAAAACCTATGTATTTTTACTTAAACTGCCTTTTGTTATTCAGCACAAGATTATATTATCAACATGACTGTTTTGTGTAACATCAGTTACAAGTTGAATCAAACAGAGCTACTGAACTCATTATACAGGCCCCTGTGTTATTCATTTTGCTATGGTTGTTAATTTTTAATGTGTATGAGCCTTCAGTCAGTGTTCAAGTCTTCGGCTATGATTGATAGATGGAATTTATGTGTATATACAGTATATGATGGAACATTTCTTCGCCTGATGTGCCTCTTGATTCCATCATATTTATTTTATGACTTGCATCCAAGCGTTTGATGATGAAAAACACCCCAAAGGGAAAAGTAAACATGCATTTATGAATACGATTAAAATTCCTTCAAAAAAAAAAATCAGCAAGAGATTAAAAAGTTGTGGAGAATCGCAGGCTTCTTTTACAGATGGCTTAGTTTTTGAGATGTCACGTATTATGTGTGTTAATCTTTTCCACAAAGTTTTCCAACATTTGTGTGCACAAGGTTGTGTTTCTCTAATCTGCAGAAGGATAGTATACAGAACAATAGTCATATACAGTACAATAGTCATATACAGTACAATATACCGCCTATGATGAGTCCTCCTCAGAATCGACTGAATATTATGCATTAGCATTGATGCTAAGCAACAAATACTTAGGGTAATAGGTTAAAACTAATCTTTCTATTCTACATGGTCATGACCATGCCTGAATTTGCCTGTTGTGTTGTTTTTGTCACCCCTTTAGGGAATTACCATAAACCTGTTCAATGAGGAGAAAGGGGATAATAACAAGAAAGTATGTGGTCTGTGGGTTTATGATGTGTTTTTGTTTCATCACACCAGACTCAAGATCTCTCCTGTTGGTAGTATCTGTGAGATAATGTTGCCTAGAGAAGGTTTTGTTTAGCCAAAGGAGAGAGGATTTGTACAGATCTGCTGGAAAAGTTGACTGCATTCCTAAGATAAGATGTACAGATGCTCGGAAAAGATAACCACTGATTTTTGGAGTGTTTCAAAGTAGAAGCCTTAATTAGATTTAAATCTCCATTTAAATTGTAATTTCTAATCTATTTTTTAAAGATACTAACTGGGATCACACAGTAAAGCATGAAATCACATGTACTTTATATTAATGTTAATCAAATAAAGAAATGTTGTGGAGCTAGACAAATAATTAAGCTTTGATTTTGTCAGTATTTATGTTTCACTCAGTAGCACAATTACTTCTTTACATCTGTGTGTGTGTGTGTTTGTGAGATGCTTTGCAGATCATACGCAGGAAATTTAGCTTTAAAATAGCTGTTTTTAAAGAGCTTTTGCAGCAGCTCAGTGATTGACATTCATCTCCAAATCCTTTGCGAAGAGCCACATAAAACTGTCCTCTGCTTCTTTATGCAGTATATCAAAGTCAGTGCTGGGCCAACTTGCTGTATTGTGTACACAGACTTTATAGACCACAGCAGAAATACATAGACAACATGTAAACAAACCTTGCCCTTCCTGTTTAACAGAGTGGTTTTTGAACAAGAGAGAAACAGGTTGTTAAATGATATTTGTAATCTATTACCCTTTAAATAAATTTGATATTTCCTCACATACAAATGTTGTCACAACAGTTTTTAAATGTCTTTTTTGTCGTTTCAAGTATCAATGAGTAATTAAGAGGTACTGTATTTTAGTACTGCAAATCAATGCAGTTATTATTTACTGTAAGAGTTCAAGGGTAAGCCAATGTCTGCTCTCTTCACAGCTGTTATCTCCTGGCTTTGCAATGTCATGGTTTGCTAGGGCTTGTTTTGATAGTATGATAGTGGCATTGACTCATGCCATCCTTCACTTCCATGGAAACATTTGTGCTTACACTAGAAGGTCTGCTGATCTGTCTGAAATCCATGAAAAGAAAGAGAATCCAATAACCAAACTCACTAACCTGTTGCCTCTTTACTATCCTGACCAAAAATGACCATGAAATGTTTCAGTTTCAACTTATCATAAAACATAAGTGAGAATAGATGTTTTTTTTAAATAGAAGTTTCTTTGTTGTCAAAAAAACATGTTAATAACAAAAATAAATCCACAGAATGTCCTTGCCAATTAATTTGTCAGATCATTTAACCACAGCCATAAAAAATGGTCTCCACAGCTCTGTTGTGCTAAGTTTCGCTCTCATGTGTGAATGAGATAACTGGAGATCCTCAAGACCACAGGATTTGGTACAATTATTTACAGCTCTTTGATTTGATAACTATCAATTCTCTTTATACTGATTCAGTTTTCATTCAATGCTTATTCTCTGAAGTTCAAATAGATAATGTAAATTTAAATCACTGCATAAAACGGAAAGATGCCTTTCAATAACATTATGCTAATTGGGAAGAAATGTCCCTTTCATAGAAAAAAGGCTAATGAAGGGGAATAATAAGCTGTATTATCCTGATGATTTTTTGCCATCTATAATTCCTATGCTGATGAGGGCTTGAACTCTCCTGTTTGCAGCTGGGATATGAAAGAGTCCTTCAGACAAGGTTCATCTGACAGAACGCTGTAATCCTCCGCTAAGAATTTGTTTAGAACCCTCTTGAAACCAGCTCAATGTCCACCCAACAGCATTTGTAAAATCATATCAAAATCAAAGCACTCCCTTTTCACCTGGAAAATCTGCCTCTGGATCACTTGCTAAGCCCAACTGAAACATTAAGAATTTTTTATGAGATATCTAATAATACAAGACAGGGAAATATGGGCATTGAGTTGCTATTTACAGTTTAATGGATTTTTGTGACGTAAATGTAATAATTCGTAATTGTTTTTCTGGTGGTGGTTTTATTTGGATAGATGTTAACAAATAAATGTGCCTTGTAAATTGTAAGCATACAAACAAATCTACCTTCATAAATAGATACAACATACAAGCATGTTTGAAAAAAGTAGAATTATTCTAACTAGAAAGTGTAAAAATAAAGATTGATCTTATAGAAAAGTTAAATTTGACTTGACAAAATTAAGTCAGTAAATAGTGTAGCCTTAGGTCATGGTACATGTAGAAATAGCAGATGGGTCTCCAAATCATTTACACAGTGTGATTAGACAATAAGAGAATCTATTAAACCATTTATATAATCAGGTTTGATTGCACTTTTCAATCGCATTCGCATCAAAAATTTCCAACAGAGTAAGCAGTCATAAATTCATGGTAAATCTAGACAAATTTTTTTAACAATATATGTAACACAAGCTGTCAACCTGCATTGGGATATGTGGTCTGCTATTAGAAAGAGAGGCTATATGAAAAAACGATTGCATAAATGGAAATAAACATATTTTGATAGCATCATTGCCATCCGATAATACATCCAGACAAGATATCATTCGAGCAGGTGTGCACAGCGGTATGACAAGGATTTCCCGGGCTAACAAGCAAATGGATAGAAACCAACTTTTCTTGGAAATAAAATCATTGCTGTGGGCTAGGTTTGCTTTCCAAAAATGCAAATTAAAAAAAGTGACATTACATAACAATAGACATGCCACCTATCCTAACCAGCATGGCCAGTTGTATTGGCTCTGTGTATAATGCAAAATTTGTGTGTAATTTAAATGTGAATGAATAATTTCAATTCGACATTACCTTTGTGGTATTTAATATTTTAGAGGTTTTCCAGTAGTCTACAACAACAGTAGGCCTAAATAAAAATAAATATTTTTTCAGGAAAAGAGATTATTCCTGTGCAACAAAGCTACATCTCTTTTCTGTGCTGTGTTATTGCAATTTATTTTGAGACTAATTACATGGAATCATTGCACTCTGATATTAGAATTCTCTCC
>JAZGTJ010009255.1:0-16928 GCA_036877575.1 Botia almorhae | reverse complement strand
CAGCAGTATTGAGACATACCATCAGTTCATAATATATGCGCCATTTATAACACGTAGTGCATCTGCATACACTTCAGTAACTCAGGAGTTGTGGGTAATATTAGTTAGATCCAAAAGCGAGCCTTGGAAATCCACTGGTATTAGTTTATCTTCTGGCTCCTTTTGATATACAGTGACTTAGAGTGTACAAATCCTGCTTTGGAATTGTATAAAGGACAAATGTAAATTCGGATTCAGCCCAGTTGTTGATATTGTCTTTCTGGATTTACTGTCTCCGTGCTTACAGGTCTGGATGACTGCCTGCAGCAGTACATCAAGAACTTTGAACGGGAGAAGGTCGGAGGTGACCAGCTGCTAAGGATTACCCATCAGGAGCTGGAGGATCTTGGAGTGTCTCGCATAGGACATCAGGAACTGATCCTGGAAGCTGTGGACCTGCTTTGCGCTCTGGTGAGTCTCCACGCGCCGTTCTAGAGTTCCTACAACTGCTGTTCGTCACCATGTTGATGTTGAGAAAGATGTTCCAGTTAAAGACCAATTTGAGGAAAACGTCCCCTTCTTTAAAAGATTGTAAATATTGTTTGTGTGAATTTTGCCTGTCATTGAAAGACAGCATTAATAAGGAATTACTTTTTATAAGATTTGTTGGTAGACTGTTCCTCATTATTCTACAGACTAAAGCATTTGTCCTACTTATCGTTCATCAAAATTGTACTTTTTTGTCTGCGTCTGAAATGATCTGCTGATGTAACTGTGGCTGTGTGGGTGGGGAAAAGTAATATAAACCAATAATGTCACAGCCTGCTCCTCACAATCCAATCAAATCAAGTCAAACTCTACCTTATTCTCACTGAACATTTTTCCTCACTCAGAATTGTGCCATTATGAAAGTAATGTGGTGCAAATGCGGTTTTCTGTTCTCGTTTAAGTCACATGACCAGATGTAACAATTTAGCTGTCTTGAGAAATGTTGTAGCAGGTGTGAAAATTGTTATTTTGGTGATGTTGTTTGTAAACTAGTTAATCAGGGTTGAAATGTACTTGTTTGTTAGGTGGGTTTGTCTTTGTGATCTTCTAAAAATATTATTTTGAAAAGTTTAGGAACGTTTAGGAAATGTCCATTTTTTTATGTTGTATTGACGTTATTGCTTGGTTAATAGAATATTCTACCAATGTTACTGCAAGAACATTTTTGGAGAACATTAGCCAACATTCTGGGAATGTTCCCTGTTAGCTGGGCAGACAGTGAAGGGGTTGAAAAAAGATTTAGACTGAAATTTGCTGCTCACTGCTTGAGCCTTTCACATGATCTAGCATTTAATAACTGGTTTCTCTCTAATTCTCTGTCTCTCTCCCTCACTTCTCTCAGTGGAGGTATTAAAACAATGACTTACCAGCCCACGCTTTCAGAATGTCAGCAACATGACATGAGGGAACAGGCGACAGGATGAGTGTGTTTATAATGTCTGTGTGAGCTGTCTCGCATGTCGCCCATCCTAAGTCTTCTTAACCTAGATCGCTTTGTCCTTTTATCCTTTTTATTTGCTCTTTTTGTTTGCCATCTTTACTCCTTTCATTCTGGTGGATGTGTATTTTTGGTGCTCCTCACCGAGCTTAGATATTAGTGCCTAGCAAACAGGGGACATTCTTAGAACGTTGACTAACATTCTCTCAAAGTTCTCTCAAAGTTGTCAAAAACGTTCTTGCAAGAACCTTAGTGTAATATTTTTTAACGTTATATATCATATTCATCAAGACGTTATTCTTAAGTTGTTAGTGGAATGTGTGAAAAACATTACAGAATTCAAATTTTACGTTTGAATAACATTCTTTTAACCAAGCAATAACAATAATACGTCTAAAAAACTGGACGTTTTTAACGTTCCTAGAACATTCAAAATAAAATTTTTAATATTTTTGTTAATTGATGGAAATGTCAGGGAAACGTTCTTACAACCTAAAGTTGTCATCTGGGTGGTGTCAGTGTTTGAGCTGTGAGATTTCTAATTCAAGGTGAATTATAATGAGCCTGTAGCTTGTGTGACTGACTGTGAACCACTGACCTATGCTGTTGACATTTAGTAGAGCGTTAATCACAAAAAGTCTCCTCTGAAGACTGGCCTCAGATCAGAGCTGCTGACATTCACATAATAGAACACAATGTGTGTGTAAATGTCAACCTGCAGATGTGTGAATGAAATTAGCCATAAGGTAATTGTACAGCTGATTGTGGCTAGTTTCGTATGAGCGCCTTCAGGTTTAACGGTACAATCTGAAATGCGCTTGTTAACGCTGCAGTCTATCACTTTTTGGTTTAAAAACGAGCAAAAATCAGGTTCTTGAGCAAGTATATGACAGAACGTTGTACCTTGTGTTTTTTACCAGATGCTAGTGAAGGGCTTGATACTGTGTATGTTATTGGGTGTCATCAGTCAGTCACTGGTGTCATTTACCAGCGGTCCAGAGTGATTAGTAAGAATTAGTAAGCTCAGGAGACTGATAAAACTCAGTGCCCAGAACTAAGAGCCCTTGAACAAAGTTGTCAGCAGGGCTTTAGAATTTGAGAGCTTATTGACCTCAGAGACCGACTCTCTTCCTGCCATCCTCTCTAAACACTTTAATGCTGTATTTCCCGCACTTATTTGTTTGTTTCCCTCACTTTCCCCCTCCCTGCTGCTTTGTCTTTCTCCCATTGTGCTGTGTGTGTTATCTGCTGCTGTACTGCAGTCAGGCAGGGAGCGTTTAAACAGATTAGCATAGAAGATGCTGAGCATCGTCTGCGGTTTCTTTGACATGCAGGATTAATGCATTTTTGGGAAGCTTGTGTTTGTATCTGCAGGTGTGTGTTTGTGTGTGTGTGTTACTGACCTGTATTTGTAAGTTTTGTGTGGTTGAGTGTATGTGTGGGAATTTTGTTCTGCAGTCAGAACACATTATTACTGTGATCGATATCCTGCTGATGTGAGAACAGATACTGAAATTGATGCGCCCACACACACACTTATTTGCGCGTCTAAATGGGGACATTCTATAGATTTCTGTTTTTTTAACAATACAATACAAATTTGACAACATTTTAAAATTTTAAACACACACACACACACACACATACACACACAGAGGTTTGCTTCACAATATACAGCGGCATAGTGACACGTGATACATGCGGCAGTTGAAAGACAGCTATAAATGTCTAACCTGCACACACACACACACACACACACAACCTCCACAAACTTGATGAGATCTTGGCCTCACGTTTAAATAGCAGTATCACTGTGTCAGTGGACTGTGTTAAAGTGTGTGCATGTGTCCACCATCTGTGCTCTTGAATGTATGTGCATATTGCTGCATTGAATCCGTCCCCAACCCCAAAATCAGAGACAAGACATGTTATTACCCTGCCAGAGGCGCCCCGACACCTGCCGTGACCTCAACAACACGTGGATGCATATGCACATTGACGCAGTTTTAGAACGGTATGCCAAAGGTTGTGAAGACAAGCGCATGCACCGCATCTTTGTTCTGACGTGTTGTTTTGTCAGATTAGGGATGCAGAAGTCTCTTGGTTGATTATAATCGCTAACAGTGGAGTTCTGTCAACTGACAGTAGAGACCCTCTGTGTGTTATTTATATCCTGAACCGTATGCTCGGCTGACATAAGGTGCTGTCTCTAGCTGCTGAATGCACCTCTGCAAATAAAGAGCTCTCTCTCTCTCTCTCTGTCTGTCGCTCACTCTCTCTGTCTCACGCTATCTCTCTGTCTGTCACTTTCTCTCTCTGTCTTATGCTCTCTCTGTTTATCTCTCTCTCTTTATCACTCTCTCTGTCTGCCTGTCTGTCTATCTGTCTATTGCTCTCTCTCTCTTTCTCTGTCTGCCTCTTTGTCTCTCTGTCTCTCTCTCGCTCTTCTTTCTGACTATGACTGTCAGTAAATATTTTCTTGATCAATATTTCTGCCTTGTTCCTTAGAACATGATAAATTGCTTTAAAGGCAAATTTCATAACATTAAGTTTGTTTTTAGAGAACATATGTATCTTGACAGTTTAATTTTCTTACTCCAATATTTTCATTTTAAGCATAAATTAGTATGACGTCTGCTTATAGACACGAAAACCAATTTGCGAATGGGCTAAATATATAAATATAACTCGTTTAAAGATATATTCTCGAACAAATGTTGCCACTGAATTAAATTGATCTTGTTTTAAAAATGTTCTTGTTTTGAAATGTTCTGAGGAAAACACGGCAGATTAAGGATTTCAGTGGAGCCAGGATTCAAAGTTTGTTTTGACAAACATTATTTATCCGCTTATTTTTATTTAAACTGCGCAGTAACACTTTAGCAATAAAAATGTCAGTTTTTTTATTCATGCCGCTTAGCTATTAAAGTTAAAAATAGACCGAGAAAAGAATCATGATTCTAAAAATTAAGCACAGAGACTGAACAGAAAATGAAGGTGTTGTTCCTGCAATTGTTTCATCACTTCCTGTCAGTCTTAACGTCACGTTTATCATCTCTGTCTTCATCTGACAGAACTACGGGCTGGAGACTGAAAACCTGAAGACGCTCTCTCACAAGCTCAATGCTTCTGCCAAGAACCTGCAGAACTTCATCACGGGACGCAGACGCAGTGGACATTACGACGGCCGCACCACCCGCAAGCTGCCCAACGATTTCCTCACCTCGGTGGTGGACCTCATCGCGGCCGCTAAAAGTCTCCTGGCCTGGCTGGATAGGTTAGCGCTGCTAAGAGCTACATACACATGAAAACAACACTAATATTAACTAATTAACTAACTATTAACTAACTATTAACTAATAATAAACAAACATGCTACCTTACGTACTACCTTACACACTTAATATACACACACCTTGATGCAGTTTAACTGATCCAAGAACCATATCAAATGTTATCAAATTTACATTAATTCAGTGAGTTAAATTCAATGCCTTGTGCCTTGCCTGCTAACACGGAACGTTCTCAGAATATTGGCTAATATTCTCTAAAAGTTCGCTCAGTTATCCAAAAGGCTGTTAGTAAAATATTTTTTTATGATTATATACATATATCAAAAACGTTGTTCTTAAGGTGTAAGTGTAACATTTTGGAAACTTTGTCAAAAAATTGGCCCTTTTGAACGTTCCTAGAGCATTTAAAATAACATCTTTAATGTTTTTGTTATGTAATGAAAACGTTAGGAAGATGTTCTTAAAGACTGAAATTTCTAGCTGGGTTAGAGATGGACTCCTGAGAAACTAGACAAAATGGTATTTGATATTAAATGAAGATTTGAAGGGTGACCTACAAGGTTAATAGGAATGGGGTTTCCCTGTTGCTCAGATGTGACCTGAGGACCTGACTGAAGTGTATGCAGTTTAGCATGTATGTCTGATTTCAGGTGATTTCCTAGGTTAAAACGTGCATTTAAACTAAACAACTTCGACCATCGATTCATCTCACATTTATTTCTTGAATAAATCAGATACTCAGGTACTGCGAATTGACTACTGTTGCATTGATTCAGTTACTTTTTCCAGTCATGAATAATGTAAGGTTTGCTCTTTATTTCTCCCTTAACCCTCTCAGTATAAAAACGGCTTGGATTTAGTTGGTCAGTTTAAAGCTAAATTTCACATTTAACAAAATATTTTGTACACAGAATACTTGTACACAGAAAGAGCTGTGATTGGTTAAATTTAGAGCAGGGTGTTTCAGAGAGGCTGGCCGTAGCAGTCTACACTTGAAAGTGTTTCCAAAGCCACGCCTCCTCCAACCAATGAACGCATACGTAGTTTGACAGGCAAGTATGACATCCTATCATTGCATTCGGGCCGAATGTTCGAAAATGAAAACATTTTATGGTCCTGCGCCTTCCACAGAAAATATATTTATATCTTCACAGACCACGTTACTTAGCGATTGCTATCAGGATGTGAGAGAGACTTTCAACCAGCATCCCAAAATGTCTCTGGTATAAAACGCCCACCCTGCCATTAAAAGAAGGTTATTCAAGATCAACAAAAGATGGCGGTCGAGGAACATGTTGTGTTCGAATAAACCGTGTTGTTCACGGTCATCCCTCCAGTAAAATGGTGCTGCTCAAAATTAAAGTGACACGTTGTGGTGCTGCGCAGACAGCGTATGCAGAATTGAATAGCTTCGGGTCTCTCGTCTAGTGTGTATGAGGTCGGTCTGTGTCTGCTCCGATTCAATCATGTTGATTTGTGTTCCAGCTCTTAGCAATCAGGTACAAGATTAAATGACGAGCTCTTATGTAACACGTATTCTTTCTCTCTTGCTGATTTCCTCTTCCTGTATGTGTGAGATTTTACTTTTCCTGCCTCTAGTCACGTATGATTATCTTATATAAACGTTTTCTTGACGTAATGACAAAAGAGACAAAAGTCATTTGACAATCTTTTCTCAAAGTCTGTGTAATGATTCTGATTCTGGATATTCTGAGTCTGGATTTCAGGAAGCGTACTGTATAAGATTGATTTTGTCATAAAGGCCCAGAATCTGGGTGAGTGAATCTCGTTGTGAATGCGATGAATCTTAGCTTAACGGACAATGTTGGATATTGTTTGTGAGAGACGTTTGGTTAGAATGTTTATAGCCTGTTTATTTGATATGCCACAATTATCTGCCCTGTACATTTTGTTATTAAAGTCATTTCCCCAGCTAACAATTTTAGGTTGTAGGAACATTTCCCTAACGTTTTCATGAGTAACAGAAATGTTACAGAATGGCATTTTGAAAATTCTTGGAACGTTCAAAACGCCTGTTTTTTTAGATGTTGTATTAACATAATTGATTGGTTATAAGTTCTAGTAACATAACGGCAAGAATGTTTTTTGATAACTTTGAGAGAACTTGAGATGGTTAGCCAACATTCTGAGAACGTTCCGTGTTAGCGGGTCAAGACTTTTTTGCCAGGCAGACATTGGCAACATTAGCACATTTGCTTGCGCTGGTTTGTGGCGTTTCTTGGCATGTGGCATTTCGACACGTTTCGCATGTCAATGAGGGTGTCAGAAGGAGATGCGATTGGTTGCCAAGTCAACACTGTCAAAGTAACCAAAGTTTTGAGCAAAGATGTATATCATACAGTGTGCCATAGAAAATACCCTTGATGTTACACAGTGTGTCTTGGCTTAGGATCTCACTGGGGTCTTATCATACAATCTGACAAGCAGCATTTACAAACGACAGAAAAAATCAAACTGTGCCACCGCCTGAAGACACTTGTTTGATATAGACTCTAGTGCTACACTGTTTCTACGTTTTGAATATGAGTTGAAGGTAAATCAGTTGGGCGGATTGTGCTGAGCGATCCATTTGGCACCCAGCTGCTTGGCTCACTCCAACTCTCTCCGGTACTCTCCACTGAGCCCAGCTTAAAACCGTGGACCGGAACATCACAGCACAGCAGGACCATTTCCATCAGATGCTCTTTGATTTCCTCCTGCCCACTGAGAATGCCATCTCTCTATCGCATTGCCCACACACCCGCTGCCCCACTGATTAATCCTGGTCCAAATCCACAGTCACACACAATTCACATGTGACCCTCCTCTGAACCTCCTGGCTTGACCACGGGTCACATTGCCCCAAGCTTGGATTTAAATTCAAAGACCAAGCTCAGCTTTCCCAGAGGGTCATGGCTTGCTGACTAAGGTGAAGACGTAGGTGGTCGCTATTTGGGTTAGTAGGGTTTTCAGCCTCAATCTCGATTTTCACGAATGCACAGCACAGAATCAAGGACACCGTTGGGAGGGGGCGGGGCCTCGTTCCCCTCGTTCATTAATACTGGCCTAATTACACTCTCAAGCCTCTCGTTCCTGCCAAAACAGTCCCCAGTAGAGCTGTCGTCTCCCCTACAGACGTACTAGAGGAACAGAAGGAACTCTGGGTAAAAGACACCCACACAAACTCAGGTGAATGGATTCGATGCCAAAAGAAATTATGACTGATTTGAGAGCTTCAGTCCCCTAAGTGTTATTGGTTGAAATCCATCCAGACTGACAATGGCTCGGCTCTGCCAAATGGGTGATCATGGTTTGAGGGTAGGGTTCTGGAACCTCCTGGGATTGCACTGGGCTTTCCCAGTTTATTCATTCATTATTATCTATGTCGGCCTGGCTCCAGGTGTGAGTAACTTATGGGCCTGGTAATGCTACGGAGGTTCTGTCAGGTTTGTTTGATAGTTTATTTTTCAGTTATATTTTGAGTCTTAATAGTTCCAGAAAGGTCTATAGTACCCCAACCAGAAGTTATCTCAAAGTTATATAAAGGTCATGCCTAATGTTAAATAGAACGTTTTATATATCAAATCAAAAAAGTTGTTCTTAAATTGTTAGTGGAATTGTTACAGAATTTAAAAAATATTTGAATAATGTTCTTATAACGAAGCAATAATTTTAATACAACGTTTAAAAAACTGTTCCTAGAACATTAAAAATAATATTTTTTATGTTTTTGTTACCTAATGAAAACATTAGGGAAACATTCTTATAACCTAAAATTGTTAGCTGGGTGACTAAAATTGTAATAGTCACCCGACATTATGGTGTAAAATTTTGCACAGGCAGGCAGCAGTCACATTTTCTTTAGAAAACGTAGCAGTCTAATTTCCTTGTTGCTATCCCTTCCTACTCCCTGTTCTGCCCTTGGGTGTTGTTCAGAGCTTTCCTGTAAAGCCCCTGTCTGCTGCTTCCACGTGCTTGACAGGTGTCCTTGAACTGCGGTCGGAGGCTGTCAGCTAACTTATTTACCACAAGGTGATATGTAGGAGTCGAATGAAACCGATGACATTTAGGAGCGACGTTTGTGTCTGCTCTGAAAAATCTGAAGGGGATTTTGTATCCTGTGAAAGCTGCGTCCTAAATCCTGTTTAGGGAAATGACTTGATCTTCAGAATGTGTGTTTGCATGGTGTGAGAGTGCTGGTGAGATTGTTATACGAACCGAATGAATGATTCTGAGCCCTGCGGTGATGGATTGTTAGAGTTTCTTAAATTGTGAGGGGCTTCTGGGTGAGCGTCAGCTGGTTTTCCCAACGGTCTTAGAAGAATATTTAGAAACCTGATGGAAACGATGAACCAATGTTCCTACAGCCCTGTATATATAGCACACAGCCTCAATACACACGACCCACATTCACTTTGTCACTCATAGGAAGAGAGAAACTGGGTCTGGAGTAGACTCTCGGCCAACGGGGATAACATATTGTACAACACAACCAGACGCGTACTCGAAAAGTTCCCAGCACGCATCCATTCCGGCCAAGGAAGTGTAATTTGACATACACAGAGGGCTCAGTAATACCGGATTGCCTGATGGCCCTCAGGCCAGTGTGATATGTTGAGCATGTCAACAAAGTTATGTTATACAGCAGGCTGATGTAGAAAAGATTTTGTCAGCATTGCAGAAGTTTCTTGGGTTAGAATGGTTAGAAAATGATAAACGTATTGCACTGTACGCCATTTTAAAGCGAATTGTTTAGAAACGTTTCATCAAAGTTACAGTATAGCTGGAGTTACGGTATAGCTGTAAATTTTACAGTTATTACCAATTTTCAACAAAATACAATATAAATGAAAAAAATATATACTGGGTCCAATGAAAATGTTGAGGCAAGTAAAAATTTAGTTTTTTGTGGCGTTTTCACAACGTTGCATTGTTGTAACGCAGCTGTACATATGACACATACAAAAGATGTTTAGAAAAAGAAAATTGATAATATATATAGAATGCAGAAATCTGAACCCATTGTCCAAACGGGCCAGCAAGAAGAACATATTTCCGTTGAGCCCTAAACACACCTACACGCACATTCAAATAGTCTGTCTTGTGGGTCTGGTCTTAAGAATAGTCTAATGGTTAATCCCAGGTGCTACTTTTTTTGCAGGTCCCCGTTCGCTGCTGTAACAGACTATTCTGTGACCCGGAACAATGTGATCCAGCTGTGCCTGGAACTTACTACCATAGTACAGCAGGTAATGACACGCATCAGAACCGAGCCAACTAGATACATAGACCCAACACATTACCAATCCACAGCTCAACCCAATAGAATAAGTCACATAGGCTGTACTCAAACTATAGAGGAAGGACATTTAATCATCACCATCTCTTTTTAAAACATAAAATTGCAGGTTACGTTACATACATTTTAAAAATGTTAAAGTCAAATGAAGCCAAAACTTACACTTCCTGGAGATTGGTCCCGACAGCTCAAATTATAAATCGTTATTATAAACTTTCTGTCAGGTACTTGCGCAATTATGGATTTTTGTGTATTTTTAACCCAAAAACGTCACGTATCGTAGCTTTAAAAATGTATGAAAATACGTTTCAGGTTCAGTTTAATTCTTTTCCAGTTTTAAAAAGGGTGAAAATGTAGGTGGCAGAGTCTGTAGACATTACTCTGTGGATGTAAAGAATCTGGCCACATCTCTGTTACTGGGGTGCAGTGCATTGTGGGTAATGTAGATTTCTCGTAACAGAATGCTGATTTAACATGATGCAATAACAAACGGAACGTTGTAGCATTTTGGTAAAAGCCCAACAGATGAGGGAGGAAAACATGATTACTGTGTGTGTGTGTGTGTGTGTGTTAACCATGTCAGAAACATGAGAAAGCAGAACTATCCAAAGCTCCTGCTGTGATGCGCAACTGTGTGTTTATTTGTGTAAGCACACATCCAGTGGATTATTTCTGGTAAGGTCAGAAGATCATGGCCACCAAGAGCAGCATTAAATGGATGAGTCTGTCACAGCCAGATCAGGCTGAACACGGTGCACAATCTCTTTTCTAATCCAGCACAGATTACAGCATTGCAGGGAGAGTTGGAAATCTAATCTCAGCTAATGCTGGTAGTGTTGAGAAGTCTGGGCCATTAGAGGGTCTTTTTTCTAGGTCGACCCTTGTGAGACAAGGTCAGAAAGACCAGATTCAGATTCAGTCTTTCTTTCACTGTCTTCGTGCTTGCAGGAAAAAGCCATTATAAGATGGCTGTTGTGTTTTGAAACATGCTTACTGGCCAACGATGGCTGGGAGACCAGAACGAACCATCCAAGTTCATATCTATATACTGTTGTCGGTTTTCTTCAGTGAATAAAATATATATAAATCAATATATTTATATTATAGTTAGTTATATTATATTATATAGCAGGCTGATGACAGGCAACTTCCTGTTTTACGCTTTCAAGATGTTTTAGCTATGAGAAACATCAGAAGAACGTATGGGGGACATTAGCATTGGTGCTCAGTAAGAGATGCGCTTTGTGATGACTGTAGATGGAGATGTGTGGGTGGAGGGGTCTCTCTCTCGCTTTCTCTCTCTTTCTCTCTCTCTCTGCGTGGTGTCTTTACGCGATTTAAACACCATGCTGTGACAGACAGGGCTACATGTTGTATGTGCGTCTCCAGTCCTAATCACACATATGCGCGCGCACATGCAGGCAAACACGCCAGATATGCATATCGGCATCCAGCGTGGTGATCCATGACTTGAGTGACAGCTCTGAAGGATACAGTGGGTGCAGAGATGCTCAGGGCTGCTCAAAGGAAACTGTGTTTCTCTAAATCAATACGGCTTCATTTTCCAGTAACACTATCTTTCTTTTGCTCTCTCTCTCTTTCTCTCGCTCTCTGTCTCTTAACCCCTGGCTCTCAGATCTCTGGCAGTGTGTTTTGTGAGTCTCAGCTGGTTATTATTTTACTGTGATGAAGGGAGAGGCAGGTGAGAGCTGAGATCTGCTCCAATCAGAGCGGCAGCTGGTGACAGATCTGGAAAGGATGGAGTAATAAAATTTAAATAAACTAAAATGAACTTAAATAAAAAAGAATCATCATCTAAAAGAAGAGAAGTTCTCGCTGACTTGAGCAAAAAGGGTTTTGAAGACCAAAAAAGCAGCAAATCGTGTCCAGCTAGTGGGCATTGCTGTGCTTGGGGTCACTGATGGAGACACGAAGCAAGAGTGGGCGTTTCCATGGTGATGGCATCAGGCCAGATTTGAGAACAGTTTCTAGATTTTCTTTAATATTCAATACATGGTGAAGGCATCATATTTACCAACCAAAGGATGTGTTCTTGTTTCAATCCACGGACCTGCGTGACCAAACTGCTGGTCCTCACAAAGAATACAGATTCATAAAGACATTATAGGTCTTTTTTTTGTCGGCATGGAGTAGAGTCACACTGTCTATCTACAATGACTAAATGTGAGCAGTGTGATCACACAATTACATCACTTTCATTAATCATCGTAGTGGCATAGACTCAATGCATCTAATGCGATGTCGCATTGCAACATGGATGGAGAATGTTTCTGTTTAACAAATGCTGCTGCTTTAGCTCACAGCTGCAGCCATAAAACAAATTGTGACATTCTGTACTTTTGCCTCATACACATTTTTTAATCATAACAAAATTGTTGACTGTACACAGCAAACAGAGCACATTTTTCCTTACTGTCCCAGCGCTTATGGAGGACGCTGCATGTATACACCCAATGTATATGTCTTAGTTACACCTCCATCGACACATCTGCCGTTCCCCCCATGAACTTTCACAGAAGCTCCGGCCCCCAGCGGGAACCTCAGGAGCTCCTTTAAATATCTCCATCAGAGGCTGAATGTTCAATTGAGCCCGGGGCTCTCCTCTGTTCAACCTTCCCATATTAGATCAGCATCTGAATTAGAAAGAGAGAGAGAGTGTGAACCAGCTGTTTAGGAAATATCTGATCCGCACAGTAAATGTTTCTCTAACCGCTCGACGTGCGTATGTGTGTGTGTGTCTAAGCCTAAACTGTTTCAAATGATGGTAATATCTCACTCTCCTGCTCTCTGTTGCAGGAATGCACCGTCTATGAAACCGAGAACAAGATCCTCCATGTGGTGAGTGTTTCTCCTCTGATTTACGTCGCGGTGTCGGTGTAATAAGCAGCAGTAATGTCCCTCCAGTGAGCTCTGCCCTCATTTCCTGCCAGCGCGAGGAGGTTCTGTGTGGTTCCTCCGCACGAGCACTCTGGCTGGGGTTTTTCTCTCTGCTCAACAGAATTCTACAACTCCTCTGAGAGTTTATGGCTACAAAGTGATGCGAATAGACGTTTGTATACGTGTTTGTTTTCGCGAAGTGACGCGCGGGTCAAGTATGGTGACCCCCACTCCAAATGTATCATCTGCATTTCACCCATCCAGTTTGTGCGCGCACATTGGAGTAGTGAGTTGTGAACACACGCACACCACAAGCCCAGAGCACCCAGGGAGCGATTTGGAGTAGTTTGCTGTTGGCATTGTTGACTTCCAGTGCAATCATGGTCCTATGAATTTGTTTTCCTTGGAGATTAAACCTGTGACTTTGGTGTTGCTAGCACTGTGATCTACCCATTGAGCTTCAGGTCCCTGCATTTTTATCCCAGGCATTATATATATATATATATATATATAAGCAGCATCACTCATAGTTTTCATACTAAACAAGTTTCTCAGTCCAGTGATTTATAAATGCTTTGCAAGTCACTTTGACCTTTATAAAGTTTGGTGAATTTATGTAGACTTCATGCTTCAATTCCTACAAATAAGCCTTATTTATGGGTAACTTTTGTTTATTACTTTGTAAACAAACATTTAAAATTTATAAATTCTCCGTGTCGGTACTTTATAGTGTTAAAATCTTAGGTAACCATTAAGTGAACATGTATTGTGCTGGACATGTATCGTGCGGTAAAATTCCCTTTCCAGTCACAGGAGACCACAGCTTGTCATTGTATGTGATTCATGTCTCGTACACACCAGCGTGTGTGTGTGTGGCAGGTCCTGTTGTCGCCACAGACTGCTGGGCTGGGCACAGCTGTCATTCTTGCTGAGTTCCACAGCTATAAATACCTTCACATTGCGCCTGCTTGCAGATTTCATACCCCAGCACCATCCCACCTCAACTACTGACTGTAGGAGGAGAAACAAACACACCAGTGACATCAGAGGAAAGAGGCAGAGAGCCATGAAACCAAAGCGCAAAGTAAATTAAAAAAACACAAAGCGAATTTGAAAGCTAGGTGGATAAAATCCAGGTAATCCAGGTGCGCTCCAAGTACAAAAATGTATGCTTATAATGTGCTTATAAAAATCATATTCAAACTGTAAACTGAACTATGACAAACTGGCAAAAGGTAACGTATTATGAGGACAGAAACAACACAGAAAGCTGGTGTAAAGTAGACAGAAACAGTAGACAGTATAATAAACAGTATAATAAATAACCCTAACCTTTCTCAACCAGGGGGCTGGGGCCCGCTAGGGGCCCCAACAAACTTTCAAGGCGGCCACAAAATAGCTTAAAATTGGACACAACAAGCTTTAAAATTTAGCTGAAACAACTAAAAATGAATTTTGTTTTTACAACAAATAGACATTTTTTCTGGTTATGCCAAACTCTAGTATACACTATTGGTTAGAAAATGCAATTGGGGCTTCCAAACAATGTTGTAGACAACAGGCCTTGAGATCTACTGATCTGTAGTATTCTGTAGATACACATACTTTCCGTTGTGTTTCTGTCCAGCAGGTTTTGTTTTGTTTTCTTTTGGGTTTTTTTGTTCAATGCACTTACAAAGTTTCCCGAACTTCTCAGCATTTTCTATTTGATTGTGGTTTACTTTAATCATACCAAGAAAACTTTGTTGAGAGAGACAGAGATATAGATCGAAATTTAGAAAAATAGAGCAAGCAATATAATCGCTGGGAGTTTAATAGAACAAGCGCAATATCAAGAAAATGTCAGGATTTTGAGTGAGAGAAAAAGAAGTGAAGAGATATAAAACAGGCTGATGGGAATTACTCGCCTGCACTGAGGCTAAAAAAACATTTTTAGAATCAGTGTGTAGTTAGTTGTGGAAAGACTGAAGCTACTACAAGCACGGACAGAACCACCAGCTAAAAACTGAACTAACATTTCCAGACCAGTACGAAACCATTAAACAATCAGCTCACTGCCAGCTTCCACCCTACCGTCCAAACAAAATGATCATCATTATTATTCCTGACCAACACGATGCCTCACATCTCAGATTAACACATGGCTTTAGTCCTCAGTGTCCTACAATCTTTTCACAGCTGAAATCTCTTCAGCACTGCTTTCTCACAGCACCTGTTTATTCAAACAGTGGCCCACAAAAGCTAAACGCAGGCTAGTTAAATATGTGCTCGGTGCTCATGGGACATTAACCCTAGATTTAGTCATATCTGTGAGATAAAATTGTATCTGATAAGTGTCTGTTGCAACAATTGTCTGGTGTAGCAAATCTGTAAATTAAAATAGTAAGCATTTGACGATAATGTAAATAAATGTCCACTTATGCGTTTGGCAGACTTGGTTCAAACTTACTGTGTAACTGGCAGTGCTAACACAATGCTATGCTAATTGAGCTACAGCAGTGGATCTCAGCCTTTTCTTCAAGGCCTCCCTATTGTCCAACATAATATTTGAATCCCTCTCAGTCACAATTTCTACCCAATAAATAATACCCAAATACAGCTTGGCATAAGTAAATTGATATATTAATAAGTTTATATAAAAAACCAAACACTTTTATATCTGATTTATGTCTTGATTTGTAGTTGTTCTAGCTTGTTTCAATACTTGTTTGGCCATTTTAGCATACTTTAAACAATTATAAGAAATCTTGAGGCCCCCTTGATGTTTATTAAAGCTCACTAGTGAGGCACCTAGTCTGCTAGTCAAGAAACACTGAGCTACATGAAAACTAGGGGCGGGAGAAAAAATAGATTCTCTTATGCATTGTGACGTTCCTGATTTGGAGTCCCCTAATTCTGATGAACACTATATAGATGCTATATTGATGATTTGATTTAAATAGATGCAGAATCGATTCATAATTGTTAGAGAAAGAATTGGATGCATCAGAGAATCTGTTGTTTCTTCCACTCCTAACAGGAACACACAGATATGTGATTGACATGTTCTGTCTTTCAGTGTAAGACTTTATCTGGAGTGTGTGATCACATCATCTCACTCTCATCGGACCCGCTGGTGTCGCAGTCGGCCCACCTGGAGGTGGTTCAGCTGGCTAACATTAAACCTACCGAGGGCCTGGTAAGATCACACACACACACACACCCTGATACTGTATTACCAGACATGTATATGTGCAACATTTGTGTTTATGAGTGAGTGAGAGTCTGTATCTGTCTAAAGAGGAAAGCTGGCTAAGTTTGAATGTGATTGTACTGAAATATAGATTAGACTCAAACCGATAATAGTGTTGCTCTATCTGAGGATTATAGCAAAAGATAAAGTGAGTGTGGTTTTGTGTTTGCCAGAGCATATGTCTTTATCCAGTGTGTGTTTGTGTGTGTGTGTGTGTGTGTGTGTGTGTGTGTGTGTGTGTGTATGGATTCATGCATGCATGTGTTGATCTAATCAAAAATATCTTGTATTAAAATTTCAGACAAGACTAGACACATTTTGTTTTTTGATGGAAAGGAAAAAGAAGAGATTATTAATGGAATATGTCACTCAAAAATGAAATTCTGTCATAGTTTACCTTCTCGTTTTGTCTGTGTCTGTTGTTTCTTAAAGGGAATGTACATCAAATCCACATATGATGGACTCCATGTTATCACAGGAACCACAGAAGGGGTAAGAATCAGCCTGTGTGTGTGTGTGTGTTTGTGTGTGTCTGTGAGAAAGAGAGAAATCTAGTGCATTTGTCTTTTATTCTACAGATTCTCAGCAATTGATCCTAAGCTTTTACTGCATGCTTTAAAATCAGAGAGAGAGAGATCGTGTCAAGTGTCTACATCTGCTAATCATGTTATTATAAGCGCTTAGTTGTTTTTGTATCATAAAGTATAATAAATATAATCAAAATATAACTAAATGAGAGCA
>JAZGTJ010009254.1:0-19639 GCA_036877575.1 Botia almorhae | reverse complement strand
ATGAATTTATTACCTGTCATGGTGTTGCCGCCTTTATAAGGCAGATTGTTAATGGCTCTGAGCAGATCAGCCCGTCTGAAGTACTGGTTCAGGTTAAACTCAGTTCTGGTGTCGGTGCTGTACTGGACCACACCCACTCTGGTCTTGTCTTCTCCGAGGTCAAACGCCGCCGCCATGGCTGCCATGAAACTGCGGATGAATTTAAAATTGTCCCGCCCAACACTCCAGGAGCCGTCCACCAGGAAGACCAGATCAGCCACGGCACTCACCGAGCATTCTGGGAAAAAATGAGAAAGGTAAATGAGTCAGAGGCAAAGACACGCTGACCTGGAAATGTCTGAACTGGAAATAACGTGCTGAAAGACTGATGAATATAAACCATCAAAGAGTTTGATGATCACAACTCTGACCTATTTTCCCAACTGAGGAACAGATGAATACTCTGTCAGTATTATATTGACGTGACTTCATTAGCATTTGTAGCTATTTGTACAGGTTGTGTTTCTAACACGCATTTTAATGCTCAAATATACATGAACACATAATCAACATATGAGCAGCTTTTCCTTTACTGAGGATTACATTTCTGGATTTAAATATTGATTTTATTATATTTATTATAAATAAACAACATAAAATATATTAACACGATTAACATGCTAAAGTTAACAATTTAACAACATCGTTCTGTAGGATTTCTAAAGACTAGGAGGACATTGTGACATCACACACTTTTGTATGTTGTCCACGACATACAATAATATCCGCCTACACCTTCCCTACAAATACCTACAAAGACAAATCAGCAGCACATTCATGTCAACAGGATATTCTGTGTGCAGCACATGCAACAAAAATCACTGACTATGTGGACTGAGACTGACCAGAGCGCCTCTAGACATCAGAAATGTCATTAGGCGAGTCATTACTGGTCTTTGATCTCTGTTGAAATCCATTCATCTTGATTCCCAACACGCTTTGGAAAAATTCCTCTTTTTAATCTCTTCTGCCCCAAACCTCAATCATGGAATTTTCTTTTCTTAAACGAATTGTGTTGCCGTGTTTTCGGCTGGATGTGGGGAAACTCTTACTGCCGACGGGAGAGAAGAGGGAGTTTGGGACGAATCATAGCTTGCCTGCCTTTATTAGAGTAATTAGATTGGTTTATTTTCCACAAGCGCCAGCAGAAGGAAGCGCTGGAGTGCTGACACTGAACAGCACAGCGATGGAGACTGGAATCTGTTAGCGAGTCGCCGGCAGAAGCCACAATAACTAACCGTTATGGTATTTGGGAGGGGGGGGCAGTGGTTGTACTTTCCACTTCTGCTTAATGTAGGAAAGGAAAAGAAAATGTGTTCATCTGTATTTGGAGGGACAGGGCACAGAGCTCTTGTAAAGAGAGGGGCTGTTACGTTTTTCACCCTCGCCAGTGCAATCTCAGCTTTTATTTTAAATCAGGCGCAAAAGGATGCTTGTGATCTCTCACCCCGAGCGCTGCAAACTCACTTCATCACCTCTGGAAACATGAACACTGACTGACGAGCTACAGTGTTATCAGGTCAGAAGTATGAAAACTCCCTATAAAATGTAGCAAGCACACAGTCATGGAAAGAGCCTGAGGGAGTTTAAAGTCAGATACTTACTGACAGCATCGGCGAGCTGAGGCTTCCTCGTACCTCCCTCAAAACCACTTGACTGGACTGAGACCAAAGAGAGAGGAGAAATATTCATGTTTATGAAAAACTGATAACTGTACCAAAATAAGTGCAAAATTCTCATTGTCACAGTGTGTCTAGAAATGTTGAATGAAGGGTCATATATTAGAAACATTGATAAATCATACTGAGATCACATGAAACATTAGGTTTCTAAAATTCATGTAATTTTCTTTTTCCACTGTTTTGCTAAATTGTAAAGTTGACAAAATCACTTTAATCACAGAAAACCGTTTACAGTAGATGGTTTGGCACATACTTGTAATTTGACCAGAGATGGGTAAACTCTCCTCTGATCCAAAATATGATGTTATGGTAACAACATAATCTACGTCAGGAATCAGATCTTTGATGGAGGTTTCGACGGAGGACGCAGAAAGTGTGAATTCCTGAACTGGATTATCTACAAAGAGAAAGTGAAATGTCACACAATGACACACAATCTGCATGAAGATAACCTCTAGAGATCCATTATACAGGAGCTGGATCAGAGAAACATGAATGACTTCTGAGACAGCGATGAGTAACTGTCCACATGTAAATCATTTTTGAAGCGCACATCAAAACACAGTCCATGCAGTTGCGTAAAAATCATCCTGACCTTTAACTGTACAGACTGTTACTCATACTGACTGTTAACTGACCCAATAACCAACCACAGGCAGCTGATATTTACCAACCTGCATCCAGCATTACTTGTATCCTGTAGCCTTCGATCCGTGACAGTGGCTGTTTCCATGTCATTTGTACTGTGTTTTCATTTAAAATCTTAAATCTCAAGTCTGATGGAGGCATTACTGTGGAAAAAGGAGGTGAGAAGTTATTTCCAGGAAATGATTCCAGAGCTGTATTCATGAGAGGAGCACACAGGTTTATAAATGTAGGTCATCATCGGGGAAGTTCTCAAGACAACACAGAACATACGTGGACGGCGGCCATTTTGGGTCAAAATGACATCTGTTTGAGCAGTCTGAGCGCACGGCCTGGACTACTCAAGCACTGACAAGTGAAGAACGTTCACAAACACCTCAACGAGAACATGACATGAGGCCAAACTCTGACTTGCATGCAGTCATCACAGCCAGCGCAACACAGTCAGACATGCTGTGTTGACCTGCCTCAGCTGATGTCATCACACAGACAGGAAGTGTTGATTGTACAATGGACTTGAGAAGAGTTGCTGTACTTCCAAACACAGAGTCAGTTTCCATTGCAAACCGCTTGAAAGAGTGTACAGCACACATTCTTTCCACAGCCATTGACAGTGACAAACAAATAACTGAATGAACACACAGGGGTTATGGGTCGCGGTGAACTGGAGACATGCACTTGTACATGAAAAGTTGCCGGCAACAACTTGTGGGACACTAAAAGATTTCATGTACAAGACGCACATGTGGGGACTTAGAAATATTTTAAAGTGATATTCTTGTTGTGGTGTGGACATTTGTTTTGTGTGTGTGTGTGTGTGTGTGCTCATTGTGCACACACTGATTGTTTTCTTGATCTTTAAAAATAGTTCTGCTTATGTTTCATGAATAAGACCATTGTCTTATTCATGAATTCATAATTCCAAAGACTAGAATCTGTGTGGAAAATATGGATTGTGTGCAGGTATGCTGGAATATCACAATAAAATATTTATGAAGCCGAGAGTCTGATCAGGGCTTCAGCTTGACCATTACAACGTCACCAAAATCAAGATTTACCAACCTGACTGACCAGACGTCACAATCCGTTCCATTTCTGATGGCAAACGGGTCCAACCCACACACTCCCTCACATTTACACACACACACATACACACACACACACTCCCTCACATTTACACACACACACACACACACACACACACACTCCCTCACATTTACACACACACACACACACACACACTCCCTCACATTTACACACACACATGCACACATGCACACACACACGCACACACTCCCTTACATTTACACACACACACACTCCCACACATTTACACACACACACACACCCTTACATTTACACACACACATGCACACACACACACACCACTAGCATTCATACAAGCCAATCACCAAATCTAGATCTTTTTCAAGAATTTCCTTTTTTCTGTCTGTGCAGCCCGACCCAGAGGAGCTGCAGCCCAAATTCCAGCTCTTTGGAATATCGTTTAATGACATTCAGAGTTTTGTCACAACTCGGAACAGCCGATGATGTTGGTTAGCGTAATTTGCCCGTGATTATCTGTAGCAACCGCAATTTATGATGCTGTGTGCCAGCAAACTGATATTTTATATTTATTACAATAACATGTCAAAATAAAAACCTTTCCTAATTCTTCCATATGTCAGCTTTCACAAGTAACACAATTATCAAGATGCGGCTCTTGCTTTCCTAAGAAAATAAAACATTCAGAGCTCATATGTTGTGTTTTCATCTCTTTTGAGGGGAAACTTGGTCTTGAAGGGAAGATTTTTTTGTACAATAAAACCTGTAAATGATTCCACTATACTTTCCAGTGTAACACGTCGAGGAGAGCTGAACACAGTTTATTGAATGATTTGATATGGTAATTTTACAGTTTTACTGCCTTTAGGAGTCAAAGCCACCAAACAGATCCGTTACTGAAACACATAAAGACTGAGAAACATGACAAAGTGTTTTACTGGAGGAAAAGTTGAAAGTGAATCTCTGTCTGGAAAGTTTTGGGTCCTCTGCAACTGATCATGTGTCTGAAGTCGCATATGGAAAATATTTCAAACAGGCCTCAATACTAAACTTTACTGGATCTGACCCGCATTACACACAGCAGTGCTGCACCTTGACGCAATCTGTAACCTCTCTACCGCCACCTCTGTTTGAAACGAGGAATTAAACGGTATGTCACGCATTTTGTACTAATGTGCGGATTGCAGCTTTAGGTGAATGAGTTAAACCCTGGAGGAGGTGAGCACCATTATTCCCCCCTCTAAAAGAGAGGGTTCAGTGTGTATATTCAAGAAAGAAGTTTATGATATAGACTGATGAAATGAAGTATTTTTGAATAAATGGAGAAATATGTGTTGTTTTACCTTGTGCTCTCACTGAGGCCAGCAGTGAGAGGGTCAGGAGAAGCAATGCTGTCAAACCTCTGATCAACATCTTCACCACAGTAACAGCAGAACATCAACCAATCTGAAACAACAACCACAAAACAGCATTTCATTCAAAATCTGTATTTCACGTCTGAACACTCCAGGAAAAACGTTTAACATGATTAGCACGCCAAACATTTGAGGGAAGCAGCTTAAAGTGAAGCCAATGATTAAACTAGATGACTGTCAGTACACATTCAGTTCAGCACTTCATCTCTCAGTGTAACATCATAGAGTCCGTCCATACATTCCCTGTACATGCGCCTGTGTGGAACAGATCACAGATCACAGATCACAGATCACAGGCTGGAAAATCTTCTGCAGGATTCTTGCGCCCCCTGTCGTGCCTGAGGAAAGCAACACCTCCTTTCCTCAAACTCTGGAAACGCTTTTGGCTTTTAACCAGACTCATATATATATACGATCATATAAAACCACGAGCAACACACAGAATATTTGCACAATAATAAAGCGACATGTAGTTCGTCAGTATTACGTTTGTTAATACTCAATAAAGGTCCAGTTTACATTTCAATCCGTTCCAGCAGCCCTCAGACTCTTTTAAAACTATTTAAACAACATGTTCTGATTCGTTTGTACATGACTTATATTTACTGTGAGAAAACGTAATATTCATACTTTTTAAAAAATGCATTTGTCCCATCATTTTAAATGAACCGGAGAAGACAAAGAGATTTTTAACAATGAAAACGTAAAAAGCAAAAACTTACAAAACACACATTCCTGATACACTTATGTTAAATTCGACCTGAAATAAAAAAGTTACATTAAAACGTGAATGGATATTTTATATGACTACTCATATGTGCTGAAATACAAGGTGTGACTCAAATTCAACCAATACACCGTATTTGCATTAACAACGCGTATCTTGAATTTTGTGTGATAATGAATTAGAATTAAACTATTAAAGTTATATGAGAAAAAAGACGTAAAGCTCTCGGCATAATCTCGCATACATATTCGCGTAATCCTGTAACATACATGAAATAGGAAAACTATCCCAAACGAACAAAGAATGTTCCAGACCTCCAAACACGAGAAAATATTTGATCTAAATCAAGCTTATAAATAAGCGGCACAATACACGGGTGGCGGAAAAAATGAAATCACCATTCAAACGGCAATGGAAAAAGTGATGAGAGCCACTCAAAATGGTTCAGTGTGCGCGCAAAGATCAACTCACATCACATATTCTGAAAGATCTCACAACACTGTCCTCCATTTATAAAGAAATACATTTTAAAGAATCTTCACAAAGACAACGGAAAATCCACACGGACACTTACCAAACTCCACAAGTTTCCAAACTCTCTCAATACATCACAAAACTGGTAAATGAAGGTGGAGCGAGGGCCAGATGCGAACGGTTTTAAAGCTCTGTTGGATTCAGAGTGTCTCCGTATGATGAACTGATGAAGCGGGAGGTGAGGAAGAAGAGGGTCCGATCACCCACAGCGCATGAAGGCTGTTTCCAAATGCACAGGATCCCAGACCAGTATGAGCTTCTTAACGGAGCTGGAGTCGAACCCGCAGCTCTGACGTCACACGCCTATGTGATGGATGTGCTGGGATGCGCTTCTGGAAAGTCGCGCATTTTTTCGGCATTCCTGTCGCATGTGGCTCATCGCATTGTTTGTAGTTTCATGGGGAAATACTTTGGAAATATATTCCGGATGAGATTATCGTGGATTTCGGAGTTTAATAGCCTGTTTGTGGACGCAGATACTTTGCGGCAGAACTCGCGTTCGTTCCCGTTTTTCTCGCCCACAGCTGTGACAAACAGAGCATCTTAAGATAAAACCATTTCAATTAGTTTAGAAGATAACTTTCCAGAACTTAAATATATCTCTACCATTCGAGTCGCGATATGTGGAACTTTAAAATAACATTAAAATATACTTTGTGTCGGCCATTACTGAATGGAAAATTCACAAGCTGTTGCTATAGTTACTCTCCTCACGCGAGCGCGCAAATACGGTCTCTTTGTAAGAGACATCTTAAGCGTTTATATGTTTTCTGAGAAAAACTCCACTGTTCATTATCTGACATTAAAACCGAAAACAACGATATTTAATAGAACGATAAACGCCACAAACGCGGTAAAATACACTAACAGTGACCAAAAACGCGTCAATGCATGAACACGGCAATGTTACCAACTTGAAGTCAATATGATAGTACATTGATTTATTAGTCTATCAGTCATTCATTCTGCTTACAACAGAATCACCGTAATGAGTTTAGTCATTTTTGATATTGTGGTTAACTTCAAGTGAACAATTGAATACAGATCAATGCAGAGCGATGAGAAAACTGTACATTTATTGGACTCTGTAGCCCCCTAGTGGTCGAGTCGAGTAACACATTCTGACTGAAGTGACATTGTCTCAGAAATACCCGTAGAAACGCCACATTCTCTTGATTATAAAAAATACAGCTGTTTATGAGAGATGTCTTTTATTCCCATTAAATCCCATTTACATTCCAAAAGAAAGAATACAAATCTGTGGAAAAACTGATAATCTTCACATTTGAAGTGCAGAAATCAGTCCATCTTCTGAGGAACAGACGCCTTTACTAGCTCATATATGACACACGCAGTTCCTGAAATGAGACAAGACAAAATCAGTCAAGCACACATTGTTACTATCATACAGTCTGTGCAATCATACACACATGTTGTTGCCTCTGTAAACATACCCAGTACTGTGAGTCCCATAGTCGTGCGGTACAGAACAGCATCACCGAGCCCTCCCTTCAGATGAACAGGCATTCCATTAGCCTCCTAAACAGCATTAAAACAAACGTTTTAATAATCATACTGTATATCAAATCTGATCTGAGGTCTTCTGCTGTCTGATCACTTAAAGAGCCACAAACATAAAAACAGTCAAAGCAGATCACTGTCTTTCAGGTGAAGCTGCGAGGAGCTGAGAACACACCTGGAAGATCTTCTGTTTCTCTGGAACTCTGTTCTCCAGCTGTCTGCGGACGCTGCTGGAGATGTGTCTCCTGAACACCTGCTGAAGACTCTGACAGAAACACAGTTAAAATACGACAGATTCTTTCTTTCAGTAACTGCTGGAGATTTCCTGCTGATTTCTCACGACTTTTCACTTCTGATCATGTTGGGATTATAAGCGATATAAGAATCTTTAAGTTTTCATTGATGGCATACGTGCAAAACTTCAACCGCTTCATGACTTCCGCATTTGAGTTGTAGTGAATAAAAATCCCATTATAAACTACAACCTTTGCGCATGATGGATGACTTATAAACCGTCACACATTATTCATCATTAAACATTGAATAACGCGAAGAAACACTGAATAATTACCGTTATGTGTCGGAACATGTTCAGTAAAAGACTGAATTCAGACTGAACTCAGAGAAGAAACTGCGGCGAGTAAGAGAGACAGATCTCCCCCTGCTGTTCAGGAGACAAACTGCAACTGCATGACAGACAGACATACATACATACAGACGGAAGAAATGCTAGTAGTTGATAATATTGTATCTAGCTTTATTCTCAGACAACTAAACCTCATCAGCAGCTGAACTGGCAGTATTTTAACTGAAGACCTCACATCACATTAATGCACACGCCTCAGCTGAACAATTTTTAGAAGGGTTGTATTGCCTTCCGCTGTAGCCTACAACAGTGTCTAAACTGCTAGTTAACTATTTGATGACATCAGCCAGTAGCTGCTTCAGTGACACCAGGCCAAAAATAATGAAAACAGTTTCAAAGGCAGAGCTTGAGTTGAACAAAAGATCATTATAGGAAACATTTCTTGTTTAGAGTAATGCATCCACATCATCCACAATAACACAACAAACATGTTGCCTGTTAGAAAAGTGTAAAATAAAGGTAAAGCTGCATTACAAAATATCCTTTCTGCTTCTTTTCCTCCAGATTCATTTGACCTCAAAGTCTCAATTCAACTCTGTTTTGCTCTGTTTTAATACTGTGTCTGTTCTCATAACTCTCATGAAGAACGTTGTGCTGTGGACACACTGCAGGTCTCTGTGGCCATCAGATGGGACAGATCGTGATCTCTCAGCGTGCAGGACTCATCGTGCCGTCGGTCGTGTTAAAGTAAAACTGGATCAAACTGTCAGTGGGGCTCTCGAGTCACAACATTCTCTGTGGATGAAAACAGGGTACATGACTTTACTGAAACATTGTTATAATGAGCTCTTTAAATCTGCCACTGACTTCATGGAAAGACTCGCTTTCACACTCTTGTGTTTCTGTGCAGCCAAGTTTACGAATGGTGAAAATATCAGAAGGTTTTTATGAGCGTTTTCCCTGAATTTTAGGGCAGCATTGAATGTAGGGGTGATGTCATCAGCGAGCTGTTATTGACACATGGATGGATTAGAAAATGATTACAGTCAGATTGTTGGAACTGCGATAAAAACGGAATAAACTGAATTAAAAAGCTACTGATGCTGATACAGCGTGACACTGGTCTCATGAGTAATATCTGTGTTACACTCAAAACACAAACATGTCTAAGATGCTGTATAACATGCACGTGCCAAATGCTTAAAAAAGTAACGTCATTCACTTTATAGAAACTTTAAAATCGTGTCTTATAAAATCATTTCTCATTTAATTCATAAGGAGGCTTTTCCTGTTTTCTTTTTAAATTTCCAATCCTTTCATTATTGAAACGTTCCAGGTTCAAGTTAAGATTACTGGGCAGCACCTGCTGCATAATGTCAACTATCACTGACAAAATATGATTCAATTTAATTTGTACAAAGAGGCATACATTGTTTTACAGTAATGCACTTACAATAAAAGACTACAGATGGTAAAATCAGAATTGTGCAGCTCATATTTTTGTTAGTGTAAAATAACGTCTTATGAATTTTGATGATTCATTCTAAATATTTGCTTCGAAATTGTAAGGAATTTAAATATTAGGAATAGTATTAAATTCCTTCACTCAAAAGATTAAGTTTTCAGAGTACATCTGGACTGCAGGCTTGATCAGCTGCACGTTTTGCTTACAGCGACACGCTTTCAGTTGTTATTGGTGTTATGGAGGTTTAGTGACTGTAATAAGATCATGCGTGGGGTGGTGCATGTGCTCTCATGATGATGATCACACAAGCCCAAATATAACAACATATCTGTATGTTCTGAAGAAAAATATTTATTTTGTGGACTCACAAAATTCATTCTCTGACATCTGATACAATCTCAGCCCCCTGGAAACCTCCACACTTTACAAAACAAAACATTAGTGAAATGATAAATGAAAAAAATAAATATGAATAGAACACACACACACAAAGGGTTAGAGGTACACAGAGCAGAAACACACACATGCTGAGTTCTGTGAGATTCAAACGTGTGTGTGTACACAAATGCTGGTTTGACATATTCACAAATATAACAGTGTCATCAGTTCAGTTCAGCAACAGTCAGTGTTAATGATAGCTGTGTTCGGTTCTGATCAATTCCAGTGGTACATTAACATCAGTCTAAGCTCTTTCCTCCTCCAGCGGCCACAGAGCTGCAGACGGACGGCTTCCTCAGCTCTATTCTCATTGATTGGCTCTAAGAGTGTGATGTCATTGACACGCCTATAACAGCTTTCCCTGGTTTCATACCTTTTGACACGGGGATTCTGGTTGCTGCGGAGCGAGATGACTGCACACTCGTTCCATGCTGCAAAAACACAACAGAAAATGTGAGCTCATATTTTACTAACTTTTCTTTACAAGCTTTCCTGTGTGAACAAACATGTCAGTACATTCTGGTGTTACAAAATGGGGAATGTATCTGATTCACTGATACCTTGAAAGAGATGATCTAGGGTGCAGACACCACCTGACATTATTTTGAAACATTTCAGAAGCAACTTTAATATAGAAGACTGAACGTTATATTTTTGTTTTTAGGGTCACAAAATTACAGTGTTAATTGTTAACTGACCATTTATCTTCACTATGGTGACAAATACACCCAGTGACGTTTAACATTTACTGTCACAGGGGTCCACACTTGTGGTCAGGAGGTCAAATCCAGTATCTGATACTCACTTCAGACGGAGTTGGTCTTGAAGTGGCGGAGGTGATGGGGGTGATGGTGATGCTGCTGGTAACTTTGCCTTGGGTTGTGCTCCCCACATTACAAGTCTGTAAAGGAGAGCGCAGAACGGTCCCTGTGGACATCTCCCTGCTGTCTGAACTTACACCAGTGGGCCACACCGTGACTGTGCCACTTCTATCATCCTGCGGTTTCTTAAGCCCTGGTGAGCCCAGGTGGATGTGGATCTTGTTATCTTCTGTGGTGATTATATTGGAGTTGTATTTTCGGATGGGCACTGGAACAGTATGCTTTTCAGGGGTCAACTTTAACACCGCTCTGCCCATGGTCATCTCCTGGGGTTCTGGTGAGATGGAGGACTGGGACACTGGTGTGGCACTAACAGTGATGATGGACAGAGGAGATACAGGATGCTCCATGTGTGAGCCTTTACCTTTTTCTGGAGATTTAGCTCTGGAGATGGCTGTGATGGTGACCGGAGACTTTGTCCGTTCAGGCCCAGCTGCCGCTTCATTGGGTTTGGACTTTGGCAGCATGGAAGGAGGAACGATAGTTATACGTGGTTTCTGGAGTCCAAGAGTTGGGATTATAGTGGTGCTGGCAAAGAAGTCTTCAGCACTTGGACTGGTGATTTCTAGTGTGGCCGTGCTGTTCTGATGGCCTGGAGTCACCTTAATATGAAGGGGCTGACCTGTTTTCTGAGACATGGTTAGTTCCCGTAATGTTGTACTATTGTCCTGTTGGGTTGTTTTGCCTGAAAGAACCTCCTGTGTGATGGTTATTGCTTCTTTCTTTTTCATCCAAGGGTTCCATGGTTTCCTCACCCCCAGCTCTGCAGCTGCTGGTGGATAACGCTCCAGAACTGCTGGTTTCTTGAGAACTTTCTGCCTCAGATTGCTCATGATGTGATTTTCCTCTAGAACAGATTTCTGAATGAACACAGTTGGAGTCTCGTCCGCAGTGTGTTCATTAAGGTCGCCATCAGTCTGTACTGCAGTGGAAGCAAGAGGAACGTCCATGATTCTCCTCCCGTTCATGCTGGGTCTCAGGGCACGGCTGTAACGTTTGGTGGCTTCAAGCTCTTTGGTGAGTTTAAGAACTTCTTGACTCATGGTTTTCCTTTTCTCCTCCTGTTTAATGAGCCACTGTTGAAGAACCGCATACTCCACCTGAAGCTGAGATAGTTGGTCCTCCTTGTTCATGAGTTCATGAATCTTCTCCTTCAGAGCTTGGACATCAGCCTGAAGATCTCTTGTTCTGGCCTCCTCCATTTTGCAGCGTAGTCTGAGCTCAGCTTCTTGGCTCACCAACTCTCCTTTCTCTATGGCCTTGTTCTTAGTGATCTGCATCTTCATTTCTTCCAGAAGCAGGGACAGTGAATTTGCTTTGTCTTGCTCAGTTCTAAACTTCTTCTCAAGTAAGTCATACTGGTCCTCTGTCTTCAACAAATCACCCTCCACAACCTCAAGCTGTTTAAGACGGTTCCTAAGTCCCTCAATCTCCTGTGTGAGCTCCTTAACCTTGTTGTCCTCATCAGAATATCCAACCTGAGCTCTGTTTCTAGAAGAGTCCCACTTAGCCTCCTCTTGCTCATCCAATTTACTCTGCATCTGACATACCTTTGCACTCAGATCCTTCCTTTTCTCCTCTTCACTTTCAAGTTGAGACTTCAGGTCCTGTTTCTCTTTTGTAAGAGTGGACATTTTCGTCTCCATCTCTGACTTCATTTTAAGAAGCTTTTTACTTTCCTCAATCAGCTTCTCTGTGACATCTGTGACTTTGCATTGCTCTGCTTTAAACATTTTTCTCAGCTCTTCGTTCTTCTGCTCCTCCTGTTGAATTCTTTCTGCCATGTTCTTCCTCTTGTCCATCAGGATGACAGTGAAGGACTTCAGCTTCGTCAAGTCATCTTTTAAACTCATCTCAGCCTTTTCCAGCCTGGATTCCGAGCTCTTAAGTTCTTTAATATGGTTTTTAACTGATTCTAGCTCGCAAGCTAAGTTCTTTGTAAGGGTTCTTTCTCTGTCCAGGTTGGCGTGAAGTTGAGTGCATTCAGATTTGCTCAAGTTAAAAGTTCCCTCCAGTTTCTCCAGGTGCACCATCCTCTTCTGCAGTTTTTCCACCTCTAGCTTTAGCTCGCGATTGTGAGTCTCCTCATCCTGAAGTCTTCTTCTCAACTCCTTGCACTGTGCCTCTGTTTTGGTGATCTCCTCATCCTTGCCCTCCATCTCTAGCACTTTCTTTCGAAGGTTTTCCAGCTCAGCCACAAGGCTGGAGTTTCCACACTCCCCACTGCTGATTTTGTCTCGCAGGTCCTGCAGATCTTCCTTGGATTTCTGCAGTGTACAATTGGTCTCCTCCAACTCCTCAATTTTGCGTGACAGGCTGACCAACTTCAGACGCAGCTGTCGACTTTCAGATTCCTGCCTGGCTAGCTTGGTGGTCATCTCCTCATGTTCTTGTGTAAATCTGGAGGTTTTATGTTCTAAGTCCAGCTCCAGCCTCTGAATTCTCTGGATGTCTTCTTTAGCTTTGCCGTTGATGATCTCCAGTTGTTGCTCTTTCTCATGTAGCTTTTTGCTGAGGTCCTGGATCTTTAGTCTCTGCTGGTCCATCTGCTCGATGTGAAGCTGCCTTTCATCTTCCAGCATCAGTGCAAATGATTTCAGCATGACCAGCTCTGCCTGAACTTTCTCAAGACGTTTTCTGTGTTCCTTGTCCTTACGAGCCTGGAACACCTTCTCTTGTTCCAACAGTCTCTTGAGTCTGGAAACAAAGATGAATTTAGACCAAAGAAATAAAGGTCATACGATGCGTCCCATAGATAATTTCTCAGTGACAACAAGACAGTCAAATGCTTAATCATGCATTGATTAAATAATTCTAAATAATTCTTTACAAAATAACACAAGCCACTTGATACTAGACACACAATGTATGAACAGACTCAGAATGAGAGTTATGAAGAAAACAGGAGGACAAAAGAATGACAGTTGGCCAGACTGGAACCTAAACACTTTATTGAGCAATTCATACTGGGAAGATCACATCATTGCAGCAGCTTATGGGCATCTTGCCACATCAATGGGAAAAAGTTCCCACCTGGCAAAAAATCACAAGAGTGGATTCAGTCCCCAACACTGTTGAATGTTTACAGTGATCCACTCTGTGGGAGTAGATCTACTCTCCTTACCAAGAGCAGCATGTCCTTTGCAAAATAAGTGCCAGACACCACAGAAATCTCACAGCGTATTTGATTCACAATTCCATGACCTCATTTCCTCACTCTTTGTCATGCACATTTGAGAATTTTGCAGTCCTCTGACAATATATTCAAACTGCTTCTTTGCATTCCCCTCAAATTCCTTTCAAACTCACCATCTAGCTGGGCAGAAGTCCAGGCAGCTCCATGACTAAAGTGTTATGAACCTCACAGCTTTAGTTCCTCTGCAGACACGCTCACAGCATCATTTTAAGGTTCCCCGAGTTATCCATCACATTCCAAACATGTCATCAGCGCAATGAGAGGCGAATGCGTGTGAAACTTCACTGCCTCACTGCTGGTGATGTCATCACTCTAACACCGTTCTTTTGCCCTTGTTTGGGCAAGGAAGGAGGGGCCAAAACAGCTTTTCAGACTCATTTCCCAGCTTCTCTCGCTCTCATTTACACACTCTGTCTCTCTCTCTCTTTTTCTCTCCAAGACTGAAGTCAGGATATTGTTTTAGGAAACAGTCAATTAGACTTGTGGCCAGTGCAATAAACCTCCTGTATCATTTTAAGGGCTTCCTCTCCATCTCACATAAACGTGTCCAAAATGACCCAATTACTTCCTTTCTCACTAAGTGTTTCCATGGAAACTGGACAACAATGCCGGGGAAATGCTTTGTTTCACTGGAGAACAATGTCACACTCTCTCAGTTCAGCTGAAGCCCTGTCGCTCACAAATGCAACTATAAAGACCATCTTACTAAAAAAATGGAGAAAAATAAATGAAGACAAAAGGATTAAACTTTTTAACAGTAAACTGTTTGGTTAAAGGACTTGGGTTTCCAAAACTGGACGCCATTTCAGAACAAATAATATTATTTTATAATAATATTGTTTAACAATCTGGAAAACGAGTTCAAATTACTTCGTTATTAAAACAGGTTTACTGATATTGCTTACAATGATGGAATGTGGGAAAGGCAGAAGATAAAAGGAAGTTTTGAACATGAGGGACCTGAGCAGTAATAAACCACCTTAGATGACCTTAGCAATTACCTAGCACCACCCTAGCAATCACTGAGAACTCTCTAGAAACCAAATCACATTTCCAGACCAAACTCTACAGTATATTATACAAAACCAATCACACCTCTTTATCTGACATGTCTTCTCTTTAAAAACATATAATGAACAAACCTATAACACAGTAAGGCTGTCTTGCAGTGTCTGTCTTGCAGTGACCTTCCACAATGTAAGAGCAAAACTAGTTCCTGTCTTCAAATTACCGTCTTGAATGAGTAAAAGCGACTGGAGTAAATGTCGTGAGAGAGACGAGGGTAATTTGAGAAAGAATGTTATTATTGGCTCTTTTAGAACTCAACACACAGCAATTTTATATTCCTGGCGGGATTTTCCAGGTGGTGTGGAGCGGCGTGACCTCACCTGCTGTGAATCTGTGAAATGAGAGAGGAATGTGCTCACACACAGCCTGCAGATCTGTGTGATAGTGAGAGGAAGAACCTCTGAATGGTGCCAGTACAATCAACCTCAGCAAAGAAACATCACACATTCTCACCTTTTTAAAGACTGGATGCATTATTACAGATTATTACACTCTGCTTCAACAATGGCAAAACTGAATGAAACAAATCGGCAACAAAAAGTTAGAAAATGATAGACGTATACAGTCCTGTCATAACCTTTGTATAAACCACAATATCAAACATTTGACCTCATTCAACATATACTTTTATTATTTAAATTTAAAACACAAAATAAGGAACAGAGGTAAAATGCAGTGATTGATGGAGATTTCCTATTTGTTTCAGAGTAATTTTAAGTTTGTGATGTTTGTAAAGTTCAGGGGGTAAACAGGAAGTCAGAGGACCGTGACAGTAAAACACCCTCATAAGGGTCTTATCAGTCGAATATGAACGATCTTATTATCTCAGGTAGGATTGTTTGGATTTTGCAGGTATGAGTCAACCAATTTCTCAGATAGACAAATATGATATATTTCCTGCAGCTCTACAAACCTCAGGCCTGTGTATGTGTACATATAGCTTCAGAATCTCTGAAGATTTCCATTGTAATAACACAGCAGGACTCAGTGCCGTGTGTAACAGCTTTTACCTTAGAAATGTCTTCAAAAATCTGGCTTTAGGTTTTCCACATCTGTCAGCACTCATTCCTAAACGAGTGTTTAATATCAGCAAGGCCTTGAAAGCCTCTTTAAAGCTCGTCTGAGCGAGCGACAGTAACTGAGGGAGGCTGGGCTTAGCGAAGAGTCCATCACACACACAGACACACACACAGACAGACAGACACACACACACACAGGCTCCGCTCACCTCTCTCTGTCCTGCTCCAGCAGGTTGGTGAAATCATCACTTTTATTTATGAAGTCGATGTGTTTGCGTTTTTCACTCTGTAGTTCAGCAACAGTCCGTCGGTGGCATTTCTCAGCTAACAGCAGCTGCTCCAACATGCGTCTGTATGTGTCTCTGTGTTTCTCCTCCAGACGGTCCAGCTGCACACAGATATTATATTCCATTGTTACAATAAACACTGTGCAGTAGATTACACCTGAATCACTTTGAATCAGACCTCACCTCCATCATGGGTATGTCATACACATCATCTCTGGTCATGTGACTGCTGCTCATCAGATTGTCTCTCTGAAGAGCTTGTAGGGGTTTGATGGGAACTGAAGAGCCATAATGCGCCTCTAGAACCTCAGGCCGTGCTCTCTCCGACTGCAGCATATAGATGATGTCCTCACGTGCCTGAAACAGTTTGTTTTTAGGTTTATTGTTGACACTGGCACGGAGTGGCAGTAAATAACATTCTCTGTGTGGACCAGCAGAGGGAGCTCTATGGTCATCATGGTCACCTCTCTTTTGTTTTTGGTATGTGTATGCCTGTTTCACCACGTTGATTTTCTGAGATTTACTATTAAAAGTATATTAAAGTTTATCTTCGTAATACTCTTTTACACATACAACCCGTGATAATGATTCAAATGGAATACTAGCATGGAGTAGGAGCATTGTAGCATACTACAATGGAGTAGGAGCATTGTAGCATACGACAATGGAATAGGATGCAAAAGAAGCCAATATATTTATTGTAGCAACAGTAACTGCAGTAACTGGTATTTTAGAGCCACTGTAACCATAAAACTTAACCCATCATGCAGTCATGTGTCACCTGAACTTCTCCTTCCATGACTCCCAGCAGATGGACGAGATCTTCTTTAGACAGGTCCATCAGTCTAGCTCTTCTCTGGTGCATCTCATGAGTTTTTTTCAGTGTTCCAGAAACATTGAGCTTCTCCTCGCTGCTCTCTTTTTCCATCTGAGCTCTGGGTTTCTTCATCTGCTCCTGTGTGCTTCTGTGGTTCTCAGTGTTGTGGATTTTAGTGAGCGCTTTGAGAGACTGGATCTCTGGTCCCTCCATGTCGCTGGTTCTGGCCTCATCTTCACCTGAACATTCAAACAACAACGTGAGGAACATCCAGAGAAACACAATGATGACAGTACCACTGTTAATGGTAAAAAAATGTATTTTGGGTTTATTTTCTTTTTGCAAAATATTGTTTTTTAATATGTGCCTGAAATATTTTTTAATAGTATTTAAATTAGGTATTTTAATATGCAGTTTGTCCTTGCAGCTAATCTGTAAGAGTTTCTCATGTTCCCATCTGTAGATTTAGGAGGGGGATTTCCCTGAGAGAGAGCGAAAGAGAAAGAGAGAGAGAGAGAGCGAGAGAGAGAGAGAGAAAGAGAGAGAGCACTTTATGTAATCGCTGTTGAGCTCAGCTATGACTTCAGGATTTGTGATAAACATGGTATGAACTTCCTCCCTCATGATCTCAGACTGAAGCCCTCTGCTCTGACTGTGATATCTCCACTCATATCCCACAATCCTCTCCACCCAGCCCACATGTCTCTCAGGATCTGTGTTCCCATCAGAACAGCATCTGGAACCCGGACTTCACGGTATGAAACACTGCATGCATCAAAACTCAAACATGATGAACATATTAAAAACGAAACGTTTACGAAATGTTTCATATGTTGTAATAGGTCATAAAAACAGAAAGGCTCAATAAAATCCATACAAATCCCACAAATTCACACGTCTGAGCAATGAAGGATCACAGAGTTACTTCCTAACTCATGAACTTCCCTAAGTCAACAAGAGAATCAGATAACCAGTATGTTAAAGTCAAACAGAGGTTAAAGTCTCATGAACCGGCATGTAACCAAATCCAGCAGAACTAATTACTGCAACCACTTCACTGTTTTACACTGTTTACATAAATAATGCCATAGAAGACCAATTTTTGCTGTATGGTTCCCAAAAGAACCTTTAACTTCCACAGAACCTTTCTGCTTCACAAAAGGGTTATGTGTAGTGGAAAAGGTTATTTAGACTGTTCTTTAGACTCTTTAGACTAATAGGTTAGAAGGAAATTGTTCTTTGGGGAACCAAAAATAGTTCTATGGCATCGACCTAAAAGAACCTTTTAAGAACCGCTATTTTTAAGAGTGTGCAACATTATTAGCATGTTTCGCAGTAGTAGCTGTAGACTCTCTCCTCTGTTTTGACATTTAATCACAGAACAACATAAAAATAACGTCCACAAATAAACAATTACAGCAGTGACAGTATCGCTACATCCAAACAAAACAAAATGTAAAAATAGACAGGAACCACTGACAGCTGAATCTACTGCTGTCATCAAATATCCCAACACACTCATCTGAGACACATGTATTTATAGACGTGTGGTAAAGCCTGATCATTTCTGTGACCTCAGTTCTCTGTGAGAGACTGACGCAGCTGCTGAGATATTACAGTTTATCCTAAAGCTTCATTCTTGCTGGATTCACAGGAAATGTTGGCTTTGCTGCATTCGATACATGCGTGAAGAAAAGTATGTACAGTAACCTGCAATTTTATGCTTTTGTTTCAGAGATGGCGACAGGGAGGCAAAATATATAAATATATATAATATATATTTACACTGAGGATGTCTGTCACTTCTCCAGAGCTCCCTGGACGTCCCACACAGCTGCTCAGTGCTGGAACTGAATCTGTATTTATACAGATGACAACAGAAAGACTCACACTTCGTCGACCAATCACAGGCTGTTTTGTGACAGACATGCTCTTAAGAAATGTAAATGTCCGTATGATAATAAAGGATCGGTACTTGCAGCTCTGGTGATAATTAATTCTTCAGATTATTGAGGTAATATTAGCAGAAGTGGGCGGGCATCGCTGACTCTTTGTTTATATGTAGTAATGGATACTGCTACTAGCTGGATGAAACGATACACACAGAGACGCACTCATACACAGAGACGCGCTTAAACACAGAGACGCACCCAAACACAGAGACGCACTCAAACACAGAGACGCACTCAAACACAGAGACGCACTCAAACACAGAGACGCACTCAAACACAGAGACGCACTCAAACACAGAGAC